>CAUYUJ010014624.1:253233-295733 GCA_963575745.1 Prorocentrum cordatum
CACACACACCACACACACCACACACACACACCACACACACACACCACACACACACGCACACACACACACACACACGCACGCACGCACGCACGCACGCACACACACACACACACACACGCACACGCACACGCACACACACACACACACACACACGCGCACACACACACACACGCACGCACACACACACACACACCCACGCAGAAACGAAGAGGCATGTGCGACCCTGGCCTGTTAGTCCCAGTGGCGCCTTTCCACGCCTCAACGTCCTATGCCTTCTGCCGCGCGGTAATCAGGCAAGTGCCTTGATGTGTCCTGGTGCGTCGTTCCGTCTGCGCGATGCCTCCGCGGTTCAGTTCAGCGAGGCTTGCGTCCGATGGCTGGAGAAAGTCTTGAATCTTGACGCGGTTCTGTTCCTGGCCGCCACTGCAGCCTGCGCTCCTCGGCGTGTAACTGTCTAAAGGCCAGCCAGGAGCCTCTCCACCAGGGGGGCCTTTGTCGCCTTTTGCCCTGGAGCTGTCGTACCCTTCGGGGAGACCCTTCTCCAGGATGCCGCCGCGCATCTCGCGCAGGTCGCCCCGGGGGCGCAGCAGGTAGCGAGTGCCAGGGCATTCCACAAAGAACGCCGCGCAGCTGTCCGCAGCAGGCGCGCCACCAGGGATCAGCTTGAACGCGTGCCAGGCCGCCGTGTCCACGGCGATGCCGCGACTGCGGCATTTGCGTAGCGTCTCGAACACCATCATATTGAAGTCCCCCACCACAACCTTGACGTTGTAAGTTTGGAGCAAGGCCGCGAACCATTTGAAGCACTCGGTGCGTTTACTCTGCTTTTTCGAATGTGCCAGCGAGTTGTGCACGTGGATCACCATGGCGTTGAACTCATCGCTGGGGCCAATGACCTGTCTGTCAAGCCACACCTTGCAGATCAGGACCCTGCTGTAGCGCCGATGCCCGTCGTGAACTCCGTGGAATTTCTCCCCCCACCCAGCGAGCTCCATCCCGGAGCCACTCTTGCCGTCTATGGCGAGGAGCGGGGTGCCTTTCGGCTCGGCCCCTTTGATGCGCCACCAACGCCTGCCTGCCCGATGTGCCAGTTTGTCGTGGACGGCATAGTCCGGTGTGTCTTCGGCCGCCACTGCAGCCCCGAGGTGGTCGTAGATTGCGTCGGTGGCTTCGGTGACGGCCGCGATGTTGGCCGGGGACTTCTTCATCTGGTTCCACTCGTCGGCTCTCTTCTGAGGGTCCGAAGCGCCCGCCCCGAAGTTGAAGAAAGCGAAGGAGCAGTTGCCGAGTTCTTGTGCCGCCACAGCGGCACTGCTGTGGATGTTATCGATGCTCGCGCCCCTGAGCTGTCTGTCAACCCGTCATTGGTGCCGACGCTCTTGCGCCTCCGTGAGACCGTGGTGTTGCTTTGTGCTTTGGTGCTCCCAGTCCCGCGTGACTGTCGTCATGCGGGGCTGCGTGTTTATCGCGTCTTCGTCGCTGCCCGCGTCGGGCCAGCGCTCGGGCCTCTCCACCTCTGAGTCGCCCGCCTCGGGGAAAGCCTCGCAGCCGCTGGGCTCGGCCTCGAACTCGCCGACGCCATCGCTCGGCACGCGGGCCGCCACTGCGGCCTCAGCCTCGGAGGGCGCCGCTTTGAACGAGGGAGACGCTGGAGCCGCAGCCGCGGCCCACATGGGAGCCGCTTGCACGTCGGAAGGTGGCGCCCATTCGCCCGCGGGCGCCACTGCAGCCGAAGCGGCGGCGGAACGGGGGGCCATGATGTGGATGATTTTAAATTTAATCGGCATCATCACCATCACCATCACCATCACCATCATGGTCATCACCATCAGCATCACCATTAGTACCACCGTTCTCATCATCATCATTACCATGGTCCTCATCATTATCATGATGAATTTGTTATGCGGGTGCGTCATCACCACCATCATCATCATCATCATCATCATTAGCATCACCATCATGATCATCATCAACCACTCCTTTTCGCCGCCTCTCCTCCCCCTCCTCATCCACCTCCTCCTCCCCCTCCCCCTCCTCGTCCTCCTCCTCCTGCTCCTATTCCTCCTCGTCCTTCTCCTCATTCTCCTCCCTCCTCCTCATCTTCCCCTCATCCTCGTCCCCCTCCCCCCCCTTCCCCCCTCCCCCCCCCCTTCCCCCCCCTTCCGCCGCCCCCCCCCCCCCCCCCCTCCCCCCCCCCCCACCCCCCCCCCCCCCCCCCCCCCCCCCCCCCCGACCCACTCCACCCACGCGCGCAACACCCACACACACCCACACCACACTCACACACACACACCACACACACACACACACAACCACACACACACAACACACACACCACACACCACACACACACACACACACACACACAACACACAACAACACACACACACACACACACAACCCACACCAAACACACGCACACCACACACAGCACACACAACGCACACACACACCACACACACACAAAACCCACCACCCACCCACAATCACCCCTTTCCCTGGGGAATGAGACAGGGTGTGGGGGGGGGGGGGATGAACAGGGGGGGGGGGGGGGGATGAGGGAGGGAGGCGGCGAAAAGGCGTGGATGCTGATGGCCATGCTGATGATGATGATGATGATGATAATGATGATGATGACGATGCTGATTGTGGCGGTGGTGTTGGTGGTGTTGGCGGCGTTGTATGAGGGGGGGGTGATGCAGGAATGATGCTGAACTAATTAATGAGGTTATCAGTTTCCTGTCGGCGCACTCGCGCCTCCGCGAGCTGTCCTTCAGCCTCCGTCAGGTGCCGCCGCTGCGGCTCCAGGAGCCGCCGCTGCGGCTTCCACGGGCAGGACCAGCGCAAGCGGGCCGCTGCCGTGCTCGCGGTCCTGGAGGAGGCGCTGCGACTCGTTGTGGACGAACCGAGAGAAGGCCCCCCCATCGCCCTGCGCCATCTCGCTGCTCACGTTCTGGAGATACCCCGCGAAGACCTCGGGATAAGTCTGGCCGCGCTGGGCCCTCATGTCGTCATCCCACGCGCGTTTGAACCGCTCCCACTCGAGGAGCTGCTGCGCCGACAGAGCGCCCTTGAGCTTCTTCAGGTGTGCCAGCGCAGCCATTCTGGACCCCTTCTAATTCAGGTCGTCGGTGCTGCACTGGGGAACCGTGTGTTTGGCCGCCACTGCGGCCTCGACGCCTTGCGCCTTGTCCAAGGCCGCCTTCCTCTTGTTGTCGGCGATCACGACCTGACGCTCGATGCTCCGCAGCGTGGTCGTCATAGCGTTCGCGTCCTCAATCATGCGGCGTTGCTTGGCCTGCTGCGCCTCGTCGTGGGCCCGCTGGGCATTGAGCGCTTCCAACGGGCCGTCGTCCTCTCGAGCAAGCTCACGCGCGCGCTTCAGGGTCACCCCCATCCTGCAGCGGCAACCCTGCGCTTCCTTCATGCAGCCCGCCTCCCGCAACACTTTCTCCGCGTCCTCCAGGGCTTGCACGGTCGAGGTCGCCTGCGCGACCTTCTCGGCAGTCCCAGCGCCCACCGAGACGTCCTGGAGACGTCGCCCTTCTGACGAACCACCGCCTGCGGCCGCCACTGCGGCCTGCTGCTTGCCTTCGCCGTCGGAATCGCCGCGCGCGTCCTCGACGGCCTCGCCCCGCCCTTCCATTTCTGACGCGTCGGGATCGAGATCGGAATCGTCCGCGAACTGCCGCGCTGTCTCCTGCCCTTGCTCGGTGTCCCATTCGCGGTCCTGGCCCAGAGTCTCATCGCCGAGCGCCTCGAGGACGCGGCCCGCTTGTCTGTTCTTCTCGCGGGGATGCACGAGCCGGAAGACATCTTTGTAACTCCGCTTCAACCGCCTCTTCTGGCACTCGTCCCGCACGTCCGTTACTGCGGCGTTGGCCTTGTCCCTGAGACCTCCGTCGGCCCACAAATGCAATGCTTCGCGGCAAATCTCGAGGTCCTTGCTGCCATTGAGGGGAACGCGGGTTCCAGTTGCCAGGAACCCCTTTGCCGCGTCGGCGTGCGCCTTCCTCTCTTGGAGCACTTGCACCATGAGATCGATGTACTCCTGTCGCCGCAACTGAGGCACTCGATGGCCGTCGGCCATCTTCTGCAACAGCGCTGCCGTCTCCAGGGCCACGTAGAGCCTCTTCACGCGCTGCTTCAAGTCCGCGTCTACGGGCTGCGCCGCGGGCGCCGCCCCTCCACCATGCACTGGCATCGCCCAACCGCGCTGCCAAGCGAGTCGGCGCACTGCGTCTGCGTTGTGCGGACTGTGGTCGTCTGCCATCAGGATGCGCCACCGCCGCTGCGGTGATGATGACGGCTCCTGTAGGTGCCCCTGCAGAAACGCCACAACGTCTTCGAGTCGGCGGGGGCCCTTCTCGGAAGTCCACGCGGACACCCAGGCGCCGTATCCTTTACTGCGGACGTGGGCCTCCAGGGTGGCCTTGATGCCCCCCCCCCCCCCCCCCCCCCCCCTGAACATGAACTCTGCTGGGGGCGGCGCGTTCTCTTGCAAGTCCTGCGCGTCCGCGGAGACGCACAGGTTTGCGGTCCACCTGGCCTTGCTGTCGTCGTGTCCCTCGATCCGCGGAACGATGGGCCCCTTGACGGCCAGGGTCTTCGTGGGCGCCGTCCCCGACTCGTTGTGGTGGAACGGGCTCTGGCCCCAGTTGAGGATGCGCGGGTCGTGCCCGAGCAGTTCCTCTGCCGCGGCCCTCACCCTCGCGACGTTCAGTATCATGGTCTCGAAGCGCGAGGCGAGCAGCCGCTTCGAGACTTTGTACTTGCGATTGGGCTTGCGCAAGCTCAGCCCGTAGTCCCCCCGCCACCTCTTGAACCACTTGGGCCGCAACTGCGGCGCCGCAGGCCTCCCCCGCACCAGTGCCTCCGAGCAGTACGTCGTGAGCAGGTCCTTGGCTTTGGTGACCAGCAGGGCCTGCGGGGGGGGAAGGAGAACAACTGGACTTGGAGGACACAGAGGAATCAGAGGAGGAGAAGGAGGAGGACGGGGAGGTGGACGAAGAGACGAGGGAGCCTGCGTGCACCTGGCGATATTCCTCTGTCGTTGCCCCTGTGGAACTCCAGCAGTGGCGCGCTTCCAGTCCACGGCGTAGCGCATGTGGGACCACCACTCGTAGAGGGCGCTCGACAACCAGGGGCACTTCTGGGGCGCCCCTCCGCCGCCACTGCGGCGTCTCCTGGAGTCTTTACCTTTGGCAGCTTCATCTCCGCCGTCGGATCGCTTCTTCCAGTTTGTATACCAGTTAGGCAAGGTGCACGGCTGTTTGGTATACTTCCACCCCCTGGGCCATTCAAATTTGGCCAAGAACGTCTTCCTGGAGCGATATGAAGATTTGCCCTTGCCGTCCCGCCCGCTCTCCTGCAGGTGCTGCGTGTGCGCCTTGCACACTATGTCGCTGTCCCGGATAATGTGCGGGTTGATGCGCCGCCTCACTCGTGCGCCGTGCTCGGGCTTCTTGGGGGCCAGTTGGCTCTCCTTGTGCGCGGCCGCCTGTTCTTCCTGCACGGGGATGGTCAGTCTGCCGGCGATGGGCATCACCACGCCGACGTCGCTGACCCCGCAGGACCACTGCAGCGCCTCCAAAATGCCAGGGGCCTTCTCGTGTGCAGGCGGGTGGGTGACCGCCACTGCGGTCTGAGAAACGCCCCCCTCTCCTGCCCCGCCTGCTCCTCCTGCCCGTGACCCTCCGCCACCAGGATCTTCGAAGCAAAGGTCGTCGTGGTCGCCTTCGGACTCCCGAAACTTCTGCACCTGCTCTGCTGTGAGCTCCTGGGTGAGCACCAACATGTCGTGCAGCCAGGGCTCCTTGTACCGACTCATGACGTGCTCGTAGAGCTCCCTGGGGATGCGGGTACGGGTTTCCGCGTTCTGGGGCAGCTCCAGCATCTGCGCCACGACGTCAATGCCGCAGTCGCCGTCGCAGACAGTTCCGAGTACGAAGCGCGCCCGATTGTGGTAGAACTTTTTCATCTCGTCGGCCGCCTCTGCGCCCTCGTGACCCCCACCGCTGATCACGGCCGCCGCCCAGTGATTGACGTTCTGGAGGCAATTGACTGGCTGGTCCATAGCGTCCTTCAGATCGCCCACGGGCAGAAGGTCCGCAATTGCGAACCACGTCGCGCCTGGTCGGAGGACGCGCGCCACGCCCTCCACGGCGCAGGGCGTGCAACAGGTCTCCAGCGCCCAGGGGGCGTAGACGGCGAGGAGGTCTATGAGGTTCCCCCCCTCCCACATCAGTTGGCGAGCGTTGTAGCGCAGGCCAAAGAGCACGAAGGCGGAGTGCCCGGCGCACTCGCCGCTCGCGAGGATCCCCCGAGCCAGACCCAGCACTTTGAGCGGCACACCGGCAGCCAATGCGGCGCTGAGCGGTGCCCTGTCGAGGCCGCCACTGCGGCCCTGAGTGGTGCCCCGTCGGCGCCCTGTCGGCGCCCTCGGTTGGGGCCCGATTCCCACCACCTCCGCGCCCGCGCCCACCACCTCCGCGGCGGCGGGCTCGCTCGACCCAAGGCCGAAGCCAGCTGGGGGGGGATCGTTGCACTGAAAGCCGTATTCGAAGAGCCCACCCTGTCCCTTGGCCAAGGGAGGGGCCGCAGCTCGACGTCGCAGAGGGGCGGGCGCGGGCTCCGCGGGCGGCGGGCGCAGGGAGCTCGCCACTGCAGCCAACTGTACAGCTGGAGCCCCTGTGGCTGGCGGCGTGGGCGGGGGGCTGCGGATTCCCTCAGACTCCGCTTCCTCTGCCTCTTTGGCCTCCTGGGGCTCTGGTTATGCCTCCTCTGCCTGCTCGGCCTCCTCTACTTCCTCTGCCTCCTCTGCCTCCTCTGCCCCCTCTACCACCCCTGGCTCTGCCTCCTCAGGCTTTGGCTCCTCGGGCTTTGGCTCTGGCGTTGGCGGCCCTGGCGCTGGCTCATCTGGCGTTGGCGGCGCTGGCGCTGGCGCTACCTCGTCTGCGCGTGGCGGGGGTGCCCCCCCCTGGCTGTAGCTCTGGCGGGGGTGCTTCGTTTGGGGGTGGCAGAGGCGGAGCCGCCGTCCCTGGCTTCGGCGCTGCTGGCCCAGCTGGCCCAAGCTCGGCGGCAGCTGGCGCTGGCTGCGCCTCTTGCTCAGGGGCAGCTGCCCTTGGCGGGCGCCAATCTGTCGGTCGGAGGTGCGTGGCGGGAGGGGGGGGGGCCAGACTGGGTCGCTGGCCAGTCTGCCTGGCGTGGTTCGCGCAAGCAGCAGTGCACCTTCAACAAGCCCACAGGCACCTCGGCGCCGCCACTGCGGCGACAGATGTTTACCACCCCTGTCTTGCCGTACTGCGTCATACGCGGAAAAGATTGCGTCTCGGGGTTCTTCGCCCACTCGCGCTCGAACTTCTCTCCCGTGAACACGTCCACGCCATGCAATCGTGCACCTAGGCTGCGGCGCGTGCACCCGCATGTGCCATCTGGCGGGCGTTTGGCAGGCATCGTTCGCGCAGGCCCCCTGCGCGCGGGCACCGCCGCCCCTTGGAGCAGCCCTTTGATGCGAAAAAGGGCGTTGCGGACGAACGAGGAGGAAGAGGCGCACTGCGGAGGGCAATGGGGGGTAAGACCACTGGCTGCAGAGGAGCAGGCGGAGAAGCAAACGAGAGGCAAGGGGGGGGGGGGGGGGCGGGCGCAGGGGCTGCGTTTTCCTCACGGACCGTCAAGGTATCACTTTGTGAATGAACCCCGCTGGCATTGGCGCCTGCGCCGCCGCCCACTCGCCCATGGGGGCCCCAAGGCGAGCGCGGCCCCCACCGCAGGACAGTGGTGAGGTACCGAACGGAGCCGCCACTGCGGCTTTAGGCCGCAGGAAGTTGCTGCATCAACGCGGCCATGTGCGCTTCCAGGTAGAGCCTGCAGGCCCCCTTCTTCTGCGGACGACTGGCCCCGTACCGCGCGCAGGGAGGCTCGTCGCCGCCGTAGACTTGCAGCCACTTCGCGCGGGTGAAAGCGGCCAGCTGGCACGCGACAACCTTCCCGCGCAAGTCGCTTGCGCGCGCGACCGTTCTTTCTCACGCGCTTTTGCATTCCTTGGTGGGGAACAGCCATCGGCGCGTGTAGCCAGCGTGCACGGCGTCCTGGGCACTGACCGCCTGGTCCACAGGAACTGGTGGACTGGCGGCTTTTGTCGGTGTCTGTGAGCCCGCGCTCTCTCCAGAGGGCAGGCTATCTTGCGAGTCCGCCCCGCTAGCGGCAGCCGCCGCAGCGGCGTAGTCTTCGTCTGGGTTCTGAACCAGCGGGGCCCCCGCCAGATCGCACTCGGACCTGAGCCGCTCGAAGAGCCAGGGCACGTCCGTCTCGCGGATCCAGTACTCGTTCTTCTTGAACGAGATCAGGCACACCTCCCTCTCGTCCGTCGCATCGGGGAACTCGAGCGGGCACTTCTCACGCGCGGAACAAACAACGATTCGCCCCGGCACCTTTTGTTTCTTTTTCGCTGCCGCTGCGGCATCTGCCGCTGCGGCATCGGGCAGGTCGAGCAGGGCGCCCATGGCGTCCACGGCGTCCTCTCCCTTGCCGTCCCCGCCAGCCGCCACTGCGGCGTCCTCGGCCCGCGCTCGGGCCAAGAACGCGCCCACGATCTCCTTCCACGCGCGCCCCTGCACACACGAACCCCCGCTTGAACTCCTGAGCGCGTAGCCGAGCGCATGGACTGCCCACGGCAGGCCCAGAGAGAAGTGGACGAACTTCAGGCGCCCTGCGATGGTAGAGATCTCCTTGGCCCCCAAGAGCGCGCGCGGCTCTGTCAACCGACCGCCCCAGACAGATAATCGCTCGCCCAGCTGCGCGGGCCCCCACTGGGGGGCAGCACGCGGGGTCTTCGCCTTCACCATGAACGCCGCTGCGTCGCCCGCCGCGCAAGCGGAGCCGAAGGGAAACGAGCGTCTGCGCTGGAACCTATACGCTGCGGTTGCACCGCGCAGCATTGCCCCCCAGCTCCCCATCCTGCCACACGGCGCTGCCCGTCACCCCTCCCTCCGACCGCGTCCCCGCGCTGCTCGTCCGACATCCCCCCTTCTCCTCCTCCAGCCCGCGCCCCTCTTCCTCCTCCTCCCTCCTCCCTCCTCTTTCCTTTCTCCTCTTTCCTCTCTCCTCCCTCCCCCCTCCCCCCCCCTCCTCCTCTCTTCCCCCTCTAATCCGCATCCTCCCTCCAGCGCCCTCGAAGCCTCTGGCGGCCCCCCTCGGCGCCAACCCTCCTCGGGGGGCCCCCCGGCCCCAGGTTCTGCGCCCCCTGCTGCAGGGGTTGCAGGGGGGCTGGAGGGGGGGTGGAGGAGGGGGGGGAGAGGGAAGAGAGGGCGCCCCCCCCACTTCAGCACGCCTGCGCTCCCCATTGTTCTCGCCGCCGCGCCTGCGCCCCCGTCCGCGTCGGGGCACGGGCGCAACTGCGATGCATGGTCGCCGCTGCGTCCATCGGAGCATGGGCGCCACTGCGTCCTCCGCTTCAGATGTCCTGGTGGCCTTTTTCGTCGAAAGCGGTTTTGTGCTGCTGCGGCTGGCTCTTCGGCTTCGCTCTGGCCTTCTTCGCGGTTTTCCTCCAGTCGGTCGGGGCCGCTTCCTTCTTCCTCTTCACATGTGTGTCTTCCATGATCAGTTCCTCGCCCGCCTGGAGATCCACCGCGTTGGTCGCCACTGGGATTCGGATGCAGATGACCCGCCCGCAGATGACTATGCTCACTTCCTTTGGTGCGAACTCCACCTCAAAACGCGCTCGCCCCGCCTCTGCTTCAGCAGCGTTTCGCGTTCCAAGCTCTTCGGCCGTGAGCTTCGTCACGCTCCAGAAGGGGCGCGCGGGCTCCTTGCCCGCCCACTTCCACTATCGTTGAGCGGGGCCCGTCTCATCCACATCGTAGGACGTCTTGCTTTCGGGCGCGGCAAACTCCGGATGCATGTAGAACGAAGTCTTCGCAGGCTCTTCTGGGTTCTTGGCCCACACATCTACGTGAACTTTGTCTTTGTGGCCGATCGCATCCCACGCTTTGTTCTGCTTCGGCGCGCGTGGCCACGACGCGAGTTTGCCAGCCGCCACTGCGGCTTTTGTGCACGCTTTCACTTTGTTGCTCGTTGCGCGGCGGCTCAGGGCCACAGGTAGGTTCGATTCTGCGCCCTGTTCAACGCGCGAACAGAGCGCCAAGTGCTTCTCTCGTAGCACCTGCAGCACCGCTCCTATGTAGGCCTCCTTCTTGCCCATGTCCCTGGCGGCTGCCTGGCCCAACCACTCCGTGACTGGCAGTGGCAACCACGTTGCTGGCCTCTCTCCCTCCTCAACGGTGGCCTGTTCGTTCTCGGGGCGCC
The DNA here is from genome assembly GCA_963575745.1 of Prorocentrum cordatum. Lineage (NCBI taxonomy): Eukaryota > Dinophyceae > Prorocentrales > Prorocentraceae > Prorocentrum > Prorocentrum cordatum. The sequence continues at coordinate 263,542 of CAUYUJ010014624.1, forward strand.
CAGTGATCGCTCTGGGCGCGATCGCCACGGGCTGCGCGGCGGGCCCGCCTCCCTTTTCCTGAGCCGACGTTGCGGTTGTCTTTTCTTCGGGCGGCAGCGTTGCAAAGTCCAACCAATCCCAGTCCTCCTGCGCCTGGAAGGTCGCCGTGAGCTCGGCAGTTTTTTCCGTCGGCGGGGCGTTCGTGCACGCCGCCCTGCGCCCCTGCAAGAGCGCCTCGCTGGCCTTCGCCGTCGAGGGGTTGGCCCCCTTGACCACGACGGCCATGGCGCTGTGGCACTGGATGTTGACGTTGGTCAGAAACTGAACCACCGCCGAGGCGTTGTTGTCAAGGCGTTTCGCGATTTCTGTTCTCAGGGCCACGTGGTGCGCGTGGAGAACATCCTCCATGAGCCGCAACTGCGGCCCCAATGCTCGCTGCTTCCACGCGAGTTCGGGCTCGATGCACCAGCCTGGCGCCCCCGCCTGTTCGGAAGCCTTCCTGGACGGCAACCTGTAGGCCCGCATGATGATGGCCACCTTCGCGCGGGGGAACTGCGCGCTCACCTCCCCCGCGAGGCCGAACGCAGGCAGGCGCAACATTCTCGTAGCAGAATTGACGTACGTCTCGACGAAGTCGATGAGTTCCCGCACGTGAGGGCCTTCATCGGCGCCCAGGTTCAGGATGAAGTCGCAGAAGTCGCAGAGGAGGGGTCGGAAGGGGGAGCTCCCCAGTCGGGCACATGCCGCCTGCATCGCGCTCTCGTAGGTGATTGTGTCGCTGCCGTCCGCGTTTGCGTTCTTGATCTCTGAGGAGAGTATTTTCATCGCCTCCAGCTCCGACGTCCGCATGGAGAACGCCTGTGGCCGATTCATGGCCTGGGCTATGATGGAGCAGTTCTGTTCGCCAAGCATGACATCGGGGCCCCGCACCTCGTAGAGCACCCCTTCCTTCGCGAGCTTCTGCGCCACAGGGTCATCGTCCGCCACTGCGGACATCATCAGCAACCCTGCGCCGACCTCGCACATGAGCTGCAGCGTTGCCACCTGCGCAGGGGCCAGGTCGTCTGTAGGGATCTCCCACTTTGCCCCCGCGCCGATGGCCCGCATAATGATTGCCAAATGCGAGTGCGAAAGCGTGCCGCAGAGAACTTCGCCGCCGCTGCGGCAATATATTTCCTTAAGGCACCCTTTGGCCGTGTCCTTGCAGTGCTGCGTGAACGAGGTGTACCCCGCCATGCCCTTGTGCTTCTCCACGGGGAGATCCCCGACGCGCACCCCCTCGAAGTCGGCTTCCGCCTGGTGGAACCCGATGCAGATGATCTCGCGCGCCAGCGAACGCACTCTGCTACAGTTTGGGAACGCGCCAGCCCTGTTAGCGGGGTGTGGCCCCAGCAATCGCACTGGAATCCTTTGCTTCGCGCCAGTGTTGCAGCGGGCCCTGAGCTCGTTGCTCAGATCCATCTCTTGCATTTCGGCCGCCACTGCGGCCGCGACCTCAGCTGCCCCGCCGCCTTTTGTTTCATCACTCATGGCTGGCGCGCCGGCCCCGCACCAGGCGCGGCTGGCGCGCTCGGGCCCTCCGGGCGCGCAGTAAAACGCTGCGTCTGCGAGCCCAGGCGGCTGCGGCGCAGGCCGGGAGGGGGGGGGGGGGGTGGGGGGGGGGGGGGGGGGGGGGGGGGGGGGGGGGGGGGGGGGGGGGGGGGGATAAGGGCGAGGAGGAGAAGGAGGAAGAGAGAGGATGAGGGGGGGGAGGAGGAGGAGGAGGAGGAACACCAAGACACGTAGAGCCGTAGAACCGTAGATTCAAAGCATTAAGAATTTAATAACAGTTCGAACATTCACAATGGTAATAGTAGCGTCGAATCTCATAATATATAGTGAATACCTTACATAAGAAACATAGTACTGACTTGTCATAAGAAAACGGTGAACCAACAGTTTACTAGTAACAAGCGTAGTTTGGGAAAAAGCAAAAAAACAAAAGTGCGACTACTACTACTAATTCGATTGCTCGTAGTAATGATATAATGAGACTAAGAATGCTAGTACGAACGCTCATACTAGCACTCTAAACATAATACGAACATACGAAAACGAATGGTATTGATACCACGAATACGAATACTCATTATAAAAATCGTAGTGGTACTGGCAATGAGGTTGCTATTGCTAATACCAACAGCACTGATCATACTAATACTAAGAAGAGAAGGAGAAGGAATATGCACATCTAGCCACATACGCAGACACGTGCTTGGCTCTCTGCAGCTATTCGTGGTCCGGAGAGGAAAAAGGCCCGCGCCCGCCCCCGCGCGCGCGTGCTCATACTGTATACTTTCCTTACCCATCGGGCGGCGGGGCGGCGTCGGCTGCATGGCCGCCGCGGGGCCGTCAGCGGCCCCGCGGCAAAATGTTGGGGCCTCAAGAGCAGGCTTGGGATGGTGATGGTGATGGTGGCGGTAGCGGTGGTATGGTGATGGCGGTGTTGATGCAGGCGGTGGTGATGGTGATCGTGATGATGATGTTTGAGTAATTATGAGGATGGTGATGGTGCTTGATTATGATGATAAGTCGTGGCAATAATATACTTATGATGGTTATACTGTTGATTGTCGTTGCTGGTGGTGGCGGTGAGGAGAATGCTAAGTAATGATGCTGGTAATGATGGTGGTGGCGGAGGTGATGGCGATGGTAATGTTGATGGTGCTGGATGTGGTGATGATGATATATTGGTGAAGGTGGTCATGAGTTGGTGGGGATTTTGGTGAGGACGACGGTGACAGATGGCGATGGCGATGGCGATGGCCATCCCTTCTTGCTCCGACGATAGCTCGCGCCGTCGGTCTCCCTCAGCCGAGTCGGTGCCAGTGCGGCCGCCACTGCGGCTTGTTGCTCCCTGGTCGGCGTCCTCCAGGGATCCCTGGCGGTGGTTCTATCTCATAGGCGTCCTGGTTATAGGCGCGCAGACATCTCCTGGAATACTCCTCCTCTCGCTGCTCCGCCGACCAGTCGCTGGCGGGGAAGTCCACGTCGTCGTCGCGTGGTCTTGGAATGCCTGCGAGTCGACGTCCACGTCCTCGCCGTCTTGGAGCGCCCGGTGGCACCTCGACCATGAGCTCAGCTGTCTTTCGTAGTAACGGGGGGCTGGATTCTGAGGATCGTTCGTCATGGTGGCTAAAATGCTCCTTGCGGCCTCATACGTATCAAGCTCATACGTTTTCCATCCCCCAACCCCTGCGGCAGTCATGGCGCCGTCCACTACGGCCAGGCGCGCCGCTGCGCTGCGGCCATGCGACCCTGCGCCGCTGGCGCCCTCACGCAGGCACTGTGCATGAACCCGATGTGCACCGCATTGTGCCACGCAATCTGAGCTTCTTGCAGTCGCTGCTCGGCATCGGGCGCGCGCTGCCTTGCATGCACCAGCACGCCTGTCGCGCGGAGCATCTCCGCGCGACCGATAGGCGAGCGCATCTCGCGCAAGGCGCGCGCGTACGACTCAGGCGGCAAGCCGTCGTGCGACCAGTAAGGCGTTCGCCCATCTCGGTTGGCATGGGAAGCCTCACGGTCGCGCGCGCTCTCCCACCGCTGCGCCCAGCGCCCATCATCGACGAACCCGTGCCCCAGCGATGCGGCTTCCCGCTCCGATTCCGCGGCCTCGATTACGCTTGCCACGTAGGAGTCCCCCCAGTCTCGTGCGTCGTCAAACTCTGGAGCCGCCACTGCGGCTTCGTCCTCGGTGACGGGACTAAGCGCATTTCGCCCTCGGTGGCGGGGCGAAGCGGAACTTGGCGCCCGCCACTGCGGACATTTTGGAATGTAGCTGTGGTGGCGACCAACCACCTCGCGAGCAGCTCGCCCAACTCGGCCCCGTCCACATGGGAGATGTCGTAGACATCTCCTGTACGGCCCGCGACGCGCGCGGCCGCCAGGAAACGAGCCAGGCGTTTGCGGTCGATGTGTTCTATGCCGTAGATCGAGGCCTCGCGGCAGCATGTATCGCAAATGGGGCCCATTCCACATTCCAGCGTCGCGTCGGGAATGTGAAATGGGACATCATGCTCGCGGCCGCAGTAGATGCACATGCTGTCGTCGGGCAGGCTGCCCATGTGTCTTTGCCGGCAGGCAGCTTCGGCTGCGGTCCGCCGCTGCAGACCGCTGAGCACGGGCGCGCGGTGGCGCGGTAGCGCCGCTGAACTGGCAGCGGCTGCGTGCACATAATTTCACATGAAACGACGTATTCATTATATTGGTAAGTATGTGTGTGCACGATGGCAATAATTATGACAGGTATGCTCATGTGTATGTGACCTCGTATATACATGTATGAATGTATACATATATATATATACACATATATGACTACACATAATTATGTAATGTCGGTAAAACATGAACATATGATCGTCGACTGTGTAACTACCGAAGCATGTGATCATATACCACCATTAATTTGTCTACAAGATACCTTTCGGGCAGTGGTGACAGTGACAACGGCGACGACAGGAGATGCTTCTTTTCCCAGCCGAGTCGCGCCACTCTAAGCGCTCTGGCGCGGGCCCGCCCCTTGGCGCCAGCCGCCACTGCTGCTCTTATTCTTCTGATGCGCCCTCCTCCAGTTGCGCCGCTGCTCGCTCGCAGTCTGCCTCGATCCACGTCCCTGGCGGCCGTGACTTATGAAGATCATGTTCTGGTGAATGCCGTGGAGCCAGTGCGAGACGAAGGTGTCGTCCGTGAGCCGCTTGGAGGCCGCCTTCCCCAGGTTCGGAAGCGGGCGCAAGCCGTAGTGCGCGTTCTGGAAGAAGTTCTGCCTTGTCTCCGTCAACCTTGCGATGCGGTGTGCCTCGGTTGGATCCTCTGGTTGCGCGCCCTCTTCGAGCTGTTCGAGCGCCTCGGTGTAAACAGTACGCCACTGCGTATTCGCCATCGGCACGTCGCCCCACTGCGGCAGGGAGCTGCAACTGAAACGCTTGAGCCAGTTGCTTCCGAACTCGATCGGGGCCCCCGAGGCGACAGGCTGGAGGCACTCTGGCACCAGCGCCGCCACCTGCCCTTCTTCCTCTCCGTAGACGGGGTGCTGCGGGTCGCGCGTGCCGAGCGCGAGTGCAAAGTCGTGGTGGATGGTATAGTCAAACGCGCCAGGCCCCCAATTTTTGCGGAAGACGGTGTGGAAGGGCTTGTCACCCCGCGGTGAGGCCGCAATTGCAGCCTATGCGATGCAAGGTGCGTTCGTCGCAGTCGAAGAACCCAGTGAAGATGCGCGCGCTGCAGCGCAGCAGGTCCTCGATGATGTCCGCGCAGAAGTTCTCGGACCACGCGGAATGAAGGCCGTGGCGGGGGCCGTCGCTACGGCCGCGGGCGAACCTGTAGCGGGCGGGCACGGCCATTCTGAAATGCGCGCCAGGGTTCTGGCTGGACTCGCGCAGGGCGACGTCGAAGATCGTCGCGACGTGCGTGTCGTCTGTGGCGCATGCGCCTTCCTGCTGCATCATTTTTAACGTCTCGACGACGCGGGGTTGGTAGAGCACGATTCCTGCCCTCTCTTTGAGGTCAACTAGTTCCCAGTAGTTGTCGTCAGCTCGTCTTGTCTAGGTCGCTACCACGCCCGCCACTGCGTCCTCCATTTGTGCTTTCAGTTCTGCGTGCCTACGCAACACTTCCACCGCTTCCGCGTCGCTCTTCTGCGGGTGGTCGAGGAGCAGCGGGCCCCAGATGAGCACGAGATTATTCGCTGGGCTCTCGAGCAGTTTCTCGAGATCTTCCACTGCGGCCGCGGCCGTCACTACGGCCGCGAGAAGGGTAAACGATGGATCCGCAGGGGCCCGCCGATGCGGACTCCGACCCGGTGCTCGCCAGTCAGGGCGCGCGCGCAGCAGCGGAGCGCCGCGCTCCACGAAGTCGCCGAAATTGCCCCTGCCGCCCTCCACTTGGATCCAAGCTCTACTTCTCTGGTCCGTCAAACGCGTGGCCACATCCGCCTTCCGCGGAGGATGCGCTCGCGTCGATGCGAGAGCGCTGTTTGCCTCCCGTTTCGGCGCGGGTGGTGCGCAGCTGCTCGGCTTCGGCGTCGTGTGCAGTAGGGCTTCGTAGTTCGGGGGTTCGTCAGGCTGCCGCGGCCCTTGTTTTGCCTGCGGTTCCATGCGTGCCTTTTTCTTTGGTGGCTCGTCCTGGAGATGCCGCGGCGGGTGGCCAGGCAGCCGCGGCAGCAAGTGCACCTTCGGAACCTGCGTCTGCTGGGAGGGCTCACATTTCGCCCCCGGCACAAGCTGCACCTTTGGTTCCCTGGAGGCCGCCGCTGCGGCCTTGGGAGGCGGCGCGGGCCCAACGGAAGGAACTGCGCGGGGGGAGGCGCGCGGGGCCCCAGAGGGTCTTGCTTTTGACCGAGGGGCCGATACGTCGTCTGACTCGCTCAAATCCACAGCCCCCTTGGATTTTGCTTTGGGTGGCGGCTTTGGAAAAGACTCCATCAGCACTGTTGCCGTTTGCTTCGCTCCTGCCGCCTTCTCGGCAAACCCGATCGCAAGGGTCGCCGTCGCAGGCGTGCCTCCCGCCTTCGACCATGCGGTCGCAGGTGCGCCCCCCGCCTTCGCGATCCCAGGTGCATCTGGCGCAGTTTCGCTGGGCGAGCCAGACGAGTCACTCGTGGTAGAGCTTTAGTCGGACGCGGCCTTTTTGGGGTTCAACTCAGAACTGCGTTTCCGAAGGCTGTCGCGCCTGGGGCTTTTCTGGAGGCCGCCACTGCAGCCTTGGCCGCCCCTGCAGCCTTGTTGCCTGAGGCGTCCCAGGGCGCCATCGTTGATTCCGTTGGGCCCGCCCCTCGAGCCAGGGGGGGCGCGCGGCCAGCTGTTGGAGCCGCGCGCGCGGTCGAGGTGGGGACAGGACAGGCAGGATGGCAGACGTCATCGTTAATTATCATCATTGTCGTCACCGATGTCATCGGAGTCGATATCGCCACCGTCATCGCCAACGTCATCGCGATCACCATCGTCATCATCATTATCACCATCGTCATCGTTAATTATCATCATCGTCATTTATGAACGTCATCGCCCTCATCATCGTCATCGTTTCGTCGTCATCATCACCATCACCAACGTCATCGTGGTCGGTGTTATCTGATGGTGGCGGAGGTGATGACGGCGAAGTTGACACGAATTAATTCGCTGACACGACTTAATTCGTCGCAAAGTTTCCGAAAAAAGGCAGTGGCGGAAGCTGGCTTGCGATTCCTACAACTGGCGGGCGCCACTGCGGCCTGCGCTGCCACCTTATCACTGGTTGCGGCCCGACTGGTAGCCCAAGTCGCCTGGAGGCATCCCGATGCCGCGCTCTCTGTCGAACCTGCCAGTCCCCGCCCTGTCGAGGTGCTTGTAGTGCTGGTACGTGCCAGCGCCATTACTGCCGCCGCAGCCACCCCTGGGTGGAGGCACGGTAGATGCGTGCGGGTCCGCCTCGTACAGGTCGAATTCTTTGGTTTCCCAGTTGGGGTGGAAGCGGGCAACCGACAAGTCCTTGCGGTAGACCACGAAGTCATAGTTGTCCTGGTGTTCGCCGCGTTTGCCGCCCCTGTGGTGCCAGGAGGCGAAGCAGCGTTGGTGGTCGTAGCTTTTGGGGCGGGCGGACACCACGCACCGAACGAGGCCGCCACTGCAGCCATCAGGCCCGTTGACCACTTGCGCCCTAGTTTCTGGACTCATATGAGCGATCACATCCAGCCAGCTCCACGAGACTTTCTCGCCGTCCCAGAAGTCGTAGCGCATGTTGTGTTGTCATTTCTTCTCAAGCGGTTTCCAGATTTTGCCGATCGAGGCTGGTCGCCGGCGGCGGCGGCCGTGCTCGCGGGCAAGTCCGTGCGGCCGCCGCGGAGGCTCCTTCGGGGGTTGCCGGTTCCTTCTGGGGGCCTCCGTGGCCGAGACGTAACACGGTCGAGCATATGATTAAGAAGCCTCCTCCCGAACATCTGGGCCAACGTTTCTGGCCCAGCTTGCTGGAGAGCCGGCCCCGTTCCTTGAGCACGGTCGCTCCTCCAGCGTGAGCCAGAAAGTTGGCCCAGGGTTGTTCAGAGCAACTTCTGGAAAGCTGGCCCAGGTTTCTTGAATCATTGTTTTCTTGCATATTTCTGGCGGTAGTGAGGGGGAGGCGGGGAGGAGGAGTGAGAGGAAGGGGCGGAGCGGGGCAGGATAGGGGGAGGGGCAAGCTGGGCGCGCTCGCGCCTCCTCTGGCATCCCATCTCTCCATCCCACCCTGGCCACTGGCGCTCTTTTCTTTACTGTTCTGACAACCTGCAACTCCAACAAAACGGAATCATCTTCTCTGCCGCAATCGGAAACGGAAAGCTGCGTGCACGGGAGGAGGATTAGCGGAGCAGTAGCAGGGACTAGAGTGGAAGGACGGGGGAGGAACCGGAGGACACTAGGGGAACGCGGAGGAGGGGAAATGAGGGAGGCGACAACGATGAGGAAAGACTCGGAACCAGAGAAAATTGCCCGCCTTTGGGCGAGATCGCCATTCTGAACGACGGAAACAAAGCGCCGATCCGAGCATGAGGACCACGCTGCAGCGGGAGCACCAGTATGAAGCACCGAACACAGTTGCAGTGTAAACACAAGCCATTTCAGTTTGTTTGTAAACATGGTACGCGGAGAGGGCCCGTATCTTACGGACGGAATCAGGAGAGAGAGGAAAGTTGTAGTCATATTGTTGACATTTCGAGGGTGCGGGGAGGGGACATGGAGGGAGGAGGGGAACGTTAGATGTGTACGTGTGTGTGTGTGTCCCGGGGGAAGCTCAAGGGAACTCCAGGGCTTCCAGGAGAACGTACAGAGGAGTGGGGAAGATAGGAGGAGGAGGAGAGCTAAGAAGAGAGCAGGAGTACGATGAAGTGGGGGAGGAGGAGGAGGAGAAGGAGGATGAAGGGGAGAGAGAGAGAGAGAGAGAGAGAGAGAGAAAAAAAAAAAGGGAGGGAGGAATGCGGAAGAGACAGAGACACAGGGCTTGCTAACAGGGGGTCTTACTTTTCCTCTTTCTCCTGCTCCTCCTCGTCCTCGCCCTCCTCCCCCTCCTCCCCCTCCGCCATTGTTCCATCCAGCATCGTCATCCCTCTCGTCTCCCCCTCCGCCCTCTTTCTCTTCCCCATCCCCTCATTGTCCTCCTGCTGTTCCTTCATTCCTTTTCTTCATAGGTAGCTACTCCCTGTCGCGCCACCAGACGTGTTGGCAGGGCCAGCCAGGTGTTTCGCCTGATAGTTCCTCGCCGTTCATGTTTCCGGATCTTAGAAAATTGCAGCAGCTTCACGGATGGAGGGTGGCTCCTTTTCAATATGTGGCTCTCGCCTTAACGACGCGCAAACGACGCGCACATTCGTCAAGTTTGCAAGAGCTTCACGGATGGAGGGCGTGTGGTGTTAAACATGTTGTTCTCGCCCTAGTGCCGCGAGCATGTGTCTAGCAAGTTCGCAAGTGCTTCCCAAATGGAGGGCGGGCCCCTTTCAAATGCGGTTCTGGCTTGCGGGCCGCTTATAAGCTTTCATGAAACACGGATGGAGGGCGGTTTCGTTGGAACATGTGGTTTTCCATGAGTGTCGCGCGCATTCCTTTCAAGCGTCCGCCTAAGCTTCAAGGATGTAAGGCGTGTCCGGTTCAACATATGGTGTTTGCTTCAGCGCCGCGCACATTCGTTTTAAATCTCAGCAACCGCTTCACCAATGGAGGACGGGTCCTTTTTTCGAAATGTGATTTTCGCATGAACGACGCGCACATTCGTCTTAACATATTGCAAGCATTTCACGGATGGAAGGCGGGTGGTTTTCAAAATGTGGTTTTCGCTTCAACGCCGCGCACATTCGTCTTAAACGTAGGCAAAAGCTTCACGGATGGAGGGCGGGCGGTTGTCAAAACATGGTTATCGCTTCAGCGCCACGCAAATTCGTTTGAATTGGTTGCAAGAGTTTCGCGGATTGGTGACGGCGCCTTTTCAAATTGTGGTTTTCGCCTTAACACAGCGCGCATTCGTCATAAAAGTTTGTAATATATTCGCGGATGGAGGGCAGGTGGTTTTCCACATGTGGCTCTCGCCGTAGCGCCGCGCAAAAAGGTTGGCAATAGCTTCGCGGATCGAGGGCGGGTCCTTTTCAAATTGTGGTTCCCGGCTTTGTGCCGCGCGCATTCGTTTTTACAGTGTGCAGGCGATTTACGGATGGCGGGTCGTTTTCGAAATGTGGTTCTCTCCTTGGCGTTGCGCCCAATTTTTTGAAGTGATCGCAGGAGCTTCGTGCATGGAGGGCGGGTGGTTTTCAAGATGTGGTTCTCGCCGTAGTGCCGCGCAAATTCGCTTGAACAAAAAGCACAAGAGGTTCCCGGACGGAGGACGGGTCCTTTTCAAATTGCGGTTCTCGCCGTAGCGCCGTGCACATGCGTTTTCAAAGTTAATAAACGTTTCACGTTGGACGGGCTCTCATGGTTGACGTCTCAGGAAGTAGTGTCCCGACACGGTTGAGGAATGCCAGGGCGCAACAGTCACGTTGATTCGCGGTGTGAAAGTCGCAGGGATGGTGTTCTGACCCAGTGCAGGATCGTCAGGACGCCAGAGTAAAGTTCATTCGCAGTCTTGAAGTCGTGTCTTGGCACGAGTGGATATTTTCAGACGGTTGTCGTCCAACGGGGGCATTTCCAGCAGTGCGAATACATTAGTGCAGAGACTTGCGAGGAGGGAACTTGGAGGGAAGGTTCATTGCAACGTCGTTGATGCGCCTTGGGTTTGCATTGGTCCTCCTATGTTATTTTCCTTCACTTAACCCCCCGGCATCCTCCTCAGCATCACCATCCTCATGTTGTCTCCTCGTTCCCCTTATCATCATCACCGACCCATGGTAGTGCGCTTTCCTCCCAGTCCTCATAAAACTGCATATCGTGGTCCTCATCATCCTCTTCGCATCGATCCTCCATCATTATCTCCCTCGTCTACCCCCTTCTCCTTCCTCCCCATCCTATTATTGTGCTAGTGCTGTTCCTTCTCCTCTTCCTCCTCCTCCTCATCCTGCCCCTTCTCTTATCCCTCCTCCCCGTTCTGTCCCTCCTGTTTCCCCATGTCCCCCTCCTTCTCCTCATCTTCATCCCTCTCCTCACCATCCTCATCCTTCTCCTCCTCCTCATCCCATTGGAATCATCAGCAGCATCATCATCATCCAACGTCTGCTGATGCTCTTTCCTCCTCGCCATCATAACACTTCGTCCCCTGATCCTCCTCATCCTTTTCCCACTCATCTGATCATCAGCCTCATTCGTTGCCTCCTCATCCTTTTCCTCCTGCAACTCCGAGGGCCCTGCCGCCGCAAGGGTAAATTGCGGGCGACGCGGCAGTTGGAGACGATGCTGGGAGGCCTGGACTGGAAGAAGCGCGACGACGAGGCCACTTGGAGGGCATTCACGTGGCCTTTCTTTTGGGAGCTTCGGGGGGAGCTCCCTTTGCCACGGCTGGAGTCGCCTTGATTTCGAAAACTCTTTTTGGCAGGTCTTTGGGGGTTCCGAGGTGGGATCAGGACGAGCAGGAAGCAGATAAGGAGGATGAGGAGCAGCAGAAGGAGGAGGAGGAGGAAAGTTGAAGAAAAGAGGAAGCGGTAGGAGAAGGATAGAGTGCGGAATGTGCAGGAGGATCCCAGGTTTTTTGTGGGGCCACAGCAAATTTAGTGCCAATATCGTCCCGCACCGGCGATGCTGCGCAATCTGGGACCTTTCTTCTTGTCCATCTCAGCATCGCAATGTATCGTCGATGGGTCGGCGATGCGATCGGAGCTTGTGACCCTGTCTGCTCTGGCCACATTTTTGAGGCCTCCAGTCCAGGCTTGACTGACGAGGGCCGAGGCCCAGACAAGCGGCCGTCCTGGGGCGCGCGCCCGCAACGGGGGGCCCGTCGGCGACGGCCCTAGGCAGACCCCGAAGGGAATCCGCGGGACGCATGGCGGCGCGGAGCAGTTGTCGAAGGTCTTCAGAGAAGGGGCTGCCGTTCGGCGGGTTGAAGCGCAAGTTCGGTGAGCACTGCGATGGAGGCAGAAGGTGGGTGCTGCACGGCCTCTCGGGGTGGACGTTGCAGCCCTGCACGGGCCACAGTGCCCACGGTGGGATTCCTTCCACCCCTGTTCTCCCCTCTCTTCCGCGTCCTGTCGTCGTCGATCCCTGCTCTTTCGCCCCCCCCTGCCGTTCGTTTTCTCTTGCGCCTGACCTTTGCTGCTTCTTCTGGTGGCAGAGTGGAGAAGGACCAAGCAGCATATTACTCAGTGTCATCACTGCCTCCCTGGCGTCCGCCTCCGGCCGGCACTGCGGTAGAGAAGGGCCCAGCAGCGCACAGCACTCACCATCGTCGTTTCTCTTCATCCATTCTCCTCGCCCCCCCCCCACCACCACCCCATTGAGGACAGCACCACCGATCCCCACCCGCAGCCAGGACCCCCACTGCCGACCTGGTGATCCAGGGGGTTCCTGGATAAGGGTTGGGGCAGTTTTGTGGGCCTCTTGCAGACCCCAAACCCACCCCCAACCATGACACATTGGATCACCAGGTCGGGAGTGGGGGTTCCTGGCTGGGGGTAGGGGTGGGTCGTGCTGTCCTCATCCATCATCCTCCCTCCCTCCCTCCCTTCCTCCCTCCTGCATCGACGATGGCGTCAGCGCCGTCGCCGACGCCCGCGAGGTCCGCAGACTCTGCGCGGAGCAGCCCAAGTGGGACCTCGCCGTCGCGGCCCCCGCAGGTTGGAAAACGAACGCAGTGACAAAGGCCGCCGACGCCATCGCGCCGTCGCCGACGCCGTCGTCTCCGCCCTCGCCGCCGTCGTCGCCGCCGTCGCACCGTCGCCGCTGTCGTCTTCGCCGTCGCCGACATTGTCGCCGCCGTCGCACCGTCGCCGTCGTTGTTTCCGCCGTCGCCGCCGCGGCCGCCAGCGTAGTCGATGGATCGATCGACGGCTGGGGATCGTCGTTTGGGCACGTTCGGCCCGGGCCTCTAGAGGGTCGTCCGATCGAGACTCCGACCGAAGGGCGCGGGGGGTCCCGACCTCCGCAGGCATCCGGAATCGGAGGACGACGTCAGTCGCCAGTCGTCCGCAGTCGTGTGCCGTCCGCCATCGTCGTCGCCGTCTTCTGTCGCTGCCGTCGTCGTGGTCGTTCACACGCAGGCCGACGAGCAGAGCGAGGCGAAGCCCGAGGGGACAGGCGCGCCCCCCGACCCGCTGGCCACCTGATGACGCCGAGAAGGCCTCGTACTCGTCCTTTTCGTATTCGTTTTATCTCCTCGTTCCTCCTCATCGTCGTCCTGCTCGTCGTCCTCCTCGTCCTTCTCCGCCTCCTCCTCCTCCTCCTCCTCCTCCTCATTCTCCTCCTCTTCCTCTTCCTCCTCCTCTTCCTCCTCTTCCTCCTCCTCCTCCTCCTCCTCTTACTCCTCCTTCTCCTCCTTATCCTCCTCCCTCTCCTCCTCCTCCTCCTCCTCCTCCTCCTCCTCCTCCTCTTCCTCCTCCTCCTCTTCCTCCTCCTCCTCCTGCTCCTCCAGCGCCGGCTTTTCGAGCCTCGGCTTCCGAAGCCAGCGCTACTGGCGCTCCGCGGGCCGCCCTGAGCCTCCCTCCTCCCTCCGCGCGCGTGGCCGCGCCCTCCGCGTCCCCCCTCAGGCGGCCGGGATGGATCGGGGTGCCGGGCGGCGGCCGCGCCGCCCGAATCGGACAGCTGCCGAGCGCCGTGCGCAGTACGCACGTGCGCAGGGCCGCGCGGCCCTCCATCTCCTCAAGGCCTTCGGGGAGATCGGCCGCCACCGCGGCCAGGAGCTGTCTAGGCTCGGCGCCGCGCTGAGCTTGGTGTTGCCTGGCCTGCCCCACGGCGCCCCTGCTGATGAAGTTGGTGGCGATGCAGCGTGGCATTCTGGTGGCGAGGGTGTCGCCCAAGAAGGCGCTGTCGCTGGCGCCGCCCCGGGCGATGCCCAAGACTCTCAGGAAGATCTTCGGCACGAAGGTGCAGGTGATGAAGGAGATTATGGAGGAGGAGCTTTCGGCGGAGCACGGGTTGCCCTTGAGTCGGCGTGCAAGGACGAGCGCACCGCCGAGGAGCTCGCCCGCACTTGCGAGGCGCGCGCCGTGCGGATGGCCGAGGCGCTGGCGCAGCCCAGGGATGGCGGCGCGGCGTCCCCCGCCGAGGACGCTCGCGCCGAAGGAGCCCTGTGCGAGGGTGTGCGGCAGGAGAAGATGGCCTTGGACCATTTCCGCAAGAGCACTGCTCGCGCGGAGGCGCTGGCATAGGCGCTGGCAAACCTCGAGATGGTGGCGGACGAGCCCGAGGAGGCGCAGAAGGAACAGACCAGGAGTCGGCTGATCGACAACCCCATCGTGACCTTCCCCGAGAGCCGCGGGAACCAGGCCCAGGAGCCGGTGGGCACGGAGGTCGTGGATCCAGAGCTGCGCACGAGGTTTGCTCCGAGGAGTCCGAGTTCATAGATACGGTCGGGGGGTCTTGCGCTTGTAAGCCTCCCGCAGGGCGGTGGAGCGGACCAGGCCCCCCGCCGCGCGCGCGCACTTTTTCGGCTGTTTCGCGCCTCGCTCTACGAAGATACTCTTCCTGCTCCTCCTCCTTCGCTTCCTTCCCTTCCTGGACAAGGCCAAGATCTTGAGCTCCTCGATGTGGCTAGCTGAGCAAGTGGCACGTCGACTCCGCGACTTCGGTTTCGAGGCGGTGCGGCACCTCACTGTCTTGGGACTGGAATGTCGCGCGGGAGCTCGTCTCACATACTCGGCGATCCACAAGAGGGCGCGCAAGGTCAAGGAGCGCCTGCCCAGATTTCGGAAGCTCCGAGGACTGAAGCGGATCGCGAGACGAGTGGCACGGCCCGCCTTGGCGCCTGGCATGGTCTACGGCCTCCATGTCGCGGGCGCCCCCCCGTCGACGCTGGCCACGATGACGAGTGTGGTGCGCACGGGATGGGCCAAGACTCCCACAGCGTCGTCGACGTGGCTGGCCTCGCTGCTGAAGGAGGCCCCGCACCAGATGCCCGAGAGCCTGGCCATGACGGAGCCGATCTACACGTGGGCGCAGATGGTATATGCGCGTCAGGTGCCGCTGCACGCCCTGGAGAAGGCTTGGAACATCCAGGCGAAGACCAGGGACCACACTACTACATTGTGGCAAGTGACAGGCCCCGCTGGAGCAGTTCAACTACTACTACGTCGGCTTGGCTGGAGGGCCCACTCGGCGACTTCTTGGACTACGGGTAATGGAATGGAGCTCGACCTGACCGCAGCGTCGCCGAGATGGGCACGCGTCGTGGCAAGGCGCAGTTATAGGAATATGAAGTGGGAGGAATGGTCCAATCGGCGAGAGCATGCACCTGAGCTTCCGCCAGCCCATCGTGATCCGCGAAGCTATTGGATAGAGCCGATCGCTGCTATGCTACACGCTGATGCTGAGGCTGCTCGTTGGAACCTGAGTATGCGTGCGAGGGGGGCGCTTCGATCCACAGTCATTGGAGCCCAGTGGACACAGCAGCGCCTCTACTCCATGTGCTATGCGATGGGCCCCAGCTGCCGCTACTGCCAGGACTGTTGCGGCAATCTTCATCATCGACATTGGTCATGTCCCAACCTCGCCGACATGAGGACGGAGGCGGTGGACCAGGCCAGCCGATGTCGAGCTCTTGCCGCACCGCCCAGCGACCTCTTCTACACGATGGGGCCTCTTGCCACGTGCGGCACTACGTGCGCTGCCCCCGCCAGCGGACACGGAGTCCTGGTGCTATTGCATGGGGGGGCCAGGGCATGGCGATCACGGGCGAGATCTACACTGACGTGTCCGCCAGGTGTCCGTTACACTGGCCAGAGGCCAATCGCGCTGGCTGGGGCATCGCTGCGATGTCCAGCGAGCGCCTGCTGGGCGTGGCGTGCGGCCCGCTGCCAGGGCCACGGCAGACGGCCCAGCGGGGCGAGCTGTACGCCATCATTCAGGCGCTCAAGCACGGCATGCTACCGATGCACATCAAGACCGACTGCCTGGTCATCGTCGAAGGCCTGGAGCAAGGCAAGAGCGCCACCGCGCATCCGAGGAAAGACAATGCGGACCTGTGGCGCCAGCTGTGGCACGCGCTGGAGGACCAGGGTGGCCTGAGCACCGACCTTCGCATCAGCTGGGCCAAAGGCCACCAGACTATCCTGGAGGCGGGAGAGTCGCACGACAAGATCGTCAATGACTACGCCGACATGGCAGCGAAGAAGGGCCTAGGCATCCACGCTGTGCCCGATCACATCTACAAGCGCCACGCGGAGCTCCTGGACGAGGTGCGGCAGGTGGCAGCCTGGATCGGCAACGGCCAGGCTCAGCTGGAGGCGCGGCCCGCGGACAGGGGGCCGACCCTGGGTCGCCGCAGGCGGGGGGCCCAAGGAGGGCGCCGAGGAGGCAGCGCTGTCAGCGGCGACGGCGCGACCAGGCGCCCTGGCGGAGCTGCCGAGGGGCGGCGGCTCGAGGGGGTGGGCATGAAAAAGCACACGCCAGTCCCATGCCAGCGCGGCTGGCGATGTGCTCACTGCCCCCGATCTGCTCGCTCCCTGGCGGGTCTGGATCGCCTTCGTCGAGGCCGATGCCAGATCCGACCTGAGTTGGCCCGCGGGGATTGGGGCCCTGGGGTCGGCGCGGCCAGGAAGCGGCCGAGGGGCGAGGACCAGGGGCCCCCTAGGGTCTCCAGGTCCCGTGGCCTGGGGCGCTCGGCCCCTGGAGGGCCAAGTTTAGCTGCCAGGCCTGAGCCGCTGGCGGCTCGAGGGCATGGTGAGGGCGAAACTCAGGGAGACGGGGGGTCGCTGAGTCGTCTGGAGGACGCCAAGGGGCAGCAGGAGCAGGAAGTTGCAGGTAGGTGTCACAGGGTTGAGCCCCGGGTCACGCCTCCCCCTCCTCCGCCTCGGACTGAGCCTCCCTCCTCGGATCCCCCCCGAATTCCTGGGGCCCCAGAGGCTGGAGATGCGTGCCGCAGGACCGACCCCGTTTGCAGCTCCAGGGAACCTGGTAGGGATTTGTCTGTCAAGAGGGAGGGCGCGGATGATCAACCGCGCTTCGCCCCGAAAAAGCGCGTTCGTTTTTCTGATGCTCCTGGAGGCCTCTGCCCGCAGTCGGCCGTCGTGGGAGCGGTGAAGACCGCGGCGGGGCGTGGCGTGAAGCGCGCCTGCAGGGGCACCCCACCGTCGCTTGCGGACGCGGATCTTCCTCTGGAGCCTCTGCCGAGAGAGGGGGAGGTCCCGCCCCATAGCGCCAGGGGGCATGTGTTGTACATATCTGGGGATCTCGCGGGCTGCAGCAAATGTGGGGCTTTTTTTCGGCCCGCGCGGCACGCGCACAGCTCTTTTGGACGTGTGACCCCGAGGCGGCCCTCGAGGGGAACTCTCAGAGGAAGTGGAGGAGGGGCAACTTTATGAAGGGCGTCCACCCCAAGGGAGGCCGTTCCCCCCCCCCCCCCCCTCCCCCGCAGGCTCTTAGTCACGGACGACGCGGTCCAATGGCTAGGCCTGCTCTCCACATAATCTGACTTCGGGGACCGTTTCTCTGAGCGGTGCCCGTATCCATATGTGTTCAGGTTTACTTGAAACTCGTGCCTGTCCTGGGTTTTCAGCATAGCCGTCTCCTGGGCGTTCTCCGTGGGACCTCTTGTCATTGCCGCGATGCTTCGGCTGGGCTTACAGTGCCCTAGGGCCCACTATCGTTATGTGTTCGATTGCGCTCGCTCGTCTTTTCCCGATGCTATTGCCCGTCCCGGTTCGAACTCGGCGCGTCGTCCTATGGGCTCGCGACTCCTCCTCCTCCTCCTCCTCTGCCTCCTCCTCCTCCTCCTCCTGCTCCCCCTGCTCCCCCTGCCCCCTCTCCTCCTCATCCTCCTCCTCCTCCTGCTCCTCCTGCTCCTCCTCCTCCTCCTCCTCCTCCTCCTCCATCTCCTCATCCTCCTCCCTTTCCTCGTCCTCCTCCTCCTCCTCCTCCTCCTTTTCCTCCTCCCCCTCCCCCCCCTCCTCCTGCCTCTTTTTCGTCCTCCATTTTCCTCGTCGTCCTCCTCGTCGTCGTCGTCGTCGTCCTACTCCTACTCCTCCTTCTCATCCTCCTTCTCCTCCTTTTCCTCCTTTCCCCCTTCTACAACCTCCTCCTCCTGCTTGTTCCTCTTGTTCCTCTTCCTCCTCCTCCTTATCGTTTTCTTGTCCTGGTTCCTCGCGTTGCTTCGTCCTTGCCTCTTCCTCCTCCTTCTTCCTCCTCCTCCTCCTCCTCCTCTTCGTTCTCACGCGTAGCCATTTTGGCTCAAGGGGCCTGCTTTTTAACTGCCCAACCTCCTCTCGAGGCGTCTGGTGACCGGGCGCCAAGGGCGGGCCGCGGTCGCGCCCGCTGGCCTTCGGCGGCCGCTCCCCTTGGGTGCTCGGCCTGCGCCGCTCCTTTCCGCTTCCCCCTCTCGCCATGGAGGCGCTGCGCCGAGCCACGCCTTGGCCTGCCCGGGTTCCTGCCCCGACTTTTTCATTGGCCCCGAGGGGGGCGGGGCTAGCAGCGGCCGCTCCGATAGCCCGCCGACCCCAGGCACGAGCACGGCGTGCCACAATATGTTGGCATCTCTGAGAGAGGTGTTCCAGTTTTTTTTCTTGCAGCGCGGACCCTCTTACCCGGCAGTTGGGTCGGGGAGGCCACGGAGACCAGCAACCATTGTTCGGGGCTTCAGGGCCAGATGTCGCAGGCAACCACGATTTTTCCATCGTTCACAGTCAGCGCATGCAGACCCCGCGAAGCAGACGATGTCTAACCCCGTATTCGCACTAAGCAGGAGCAGGCCCTTCTATGCAGACCATTCAGCATCGCGAGGCTGCAGAGACTGGTACGAAGAAGGAGGCGGCGGGGATCACCGGCGCATTGAAGGGGTACTTGGCAGCGCAGAGGAATACGCATATCGGTGGCACCGCCACAATTGATGCAGGCGACGAAGAGGGTCCGTTCGCTCGACAGGTTCGTCGCCGCACGGAGCTAGGTGCTGTGGGAAGCCCGACTCGGTTGGTGGTCTTGGGATTCCGACGCCCTTTCCTGGAGGCCATTCTTCGCCAGGTTGTCACCCCGATCGTGGCCAGGTGTGCCTCCGCCAGCGATATCTTTTGCATGTAGATTCCAGCGTTCAACTGCAGTCAGAAGGTCTTCCTCGCTTTCTCGAACACGTTGATAGCCACCACCTTCCACGAGAAGTGCAAGACTGAGCGCCCGTTCGCTTTCCCAGATCCTGGGGACGGCGGCGACCTCCAGCTTCGCGTCCTCTGTGGCCCTCCCGCAAACGTATCGCGAGTTTGTTTCATATTGTGGCAACAGGAGGCAGGCTGTGGCACAAATCTGCGGTCAGGAGCGCGTGGGGTCCACGGGGCTCGGGGGAATGGTTGATGCGGCCAGTGGTGCCACCCCAGCTCCAGCCGCGAAGGCTTTTATCCTCGATGAGGGCCCAGCGGCTGGCAGCGCGAACGTGGTGGTGGACCTCGTAGGCTGGCCGAGGTTGCGGGAGAAGCCCATGCGCCCTGCCTGCAGGCCCCTTTCTTTGAGATTCGCCATTTCGGCGGGCACGACAGCTGCCGCGATGGGGGGGTGGCTCGACGGGAGTCGTTCCGATTCTTCGGCATCTGAGAGCTCGACTTGGCCTCCGTCCCATGAGAGCAGCTTCAGTTGTAATCCAACGGACGCAGCGTCGCAATCGTTTCCTCCTCTAGCTGGGGTTGCGGGTGGGGTCTGCCGCCCGCCCGCCCCGCCCGCGCTCTGCGCCCGGGAAACTCGCGCCCTTCTCTTATCTATATTACCCCCGTCTCTCCGAGCAAGTTCACTGCTTCAGCGGGCTAATGGATTGTTCAAACGGCATCAGGTTGCACGTTTCCAGGGTGCTCACGGTTCGGGGGGGCGGCTTGGTCATGTCAGCTGGCGAAGCGCGCGCGGTTGCGTTATGGGCCAGTTTTGTGGATGACAGGGCGGCCGATGGCGTCGCCGCCCCTGTCTCTGCCGCTCTCTAGCCGCTTTATTCCCGCATGTCGACCCTGTTGATGTGGTGGGAGGGGGCGCTCCCTCACCGCGGCGCTCGGGGCCTGCCGGGGGGCCCGCGATCGCGAGCGCGAGCGCGCCCGGCGCGCGCGGCCGCATCCGCGCGCGCATGCGCCATTCGCAACAGCAATGTATTGATCAGTGGCCCCTGCAGCCCATTGCATGGCGCTCGTTGCTGGCGATTGTGTTATCGTTTAGTTGCGGTTGTTGTTGTTGTTGTTTTTTTTTGGGGGGGGCGGTCTTGGGCCGGGGGCGATTTCTCCCCGGGGGTTCGGTTGCAGCGCGACGCTTTCCATGGCCACTGCAGTTCATGATGTTTTGCATCTCAGCCTGGCCCAACTCGCAGGGGCATCGTTGGTGGCGGGCTCGGGGGTTCTCTCGGCTAGATAGGGTCCGCGCCGCCCTCCCTCCTGGGATTTCCAATGCATTGGTCGTCGCAGCTCGCGCTGTGCGGACCTTGGCAATCCAAGGGGATTCGTCGGGTCGCGCCCCTCGTCGCCGTCGCGATTGCCCTTCCCGAGCCGGGTGGGTCTCTCCTCGCCCCGATGCGGATCATCTGGCATGCGTCGCGTTGGCGGATGGTCTCTGAGCAGTTGAGAGAGCCCACGATTCCTGATGATTCGTTGGACGGAGTCCCAGCACTTTCGGCGCTGCGGCGACTGAGCCTCAGCGGTCTTACGAGAATCGAAGGGCTTCGAATGACGCGAAGCGGCTCCGCGTTGCATTATGGCATGCCAGGGGCGGGGGTGGGGGGCAGCAGTGACATCTTGTTGCCCGTGCCTCGCGCCGCCGCGATGCCCCCTTCCCCTCTTCTGATATTGGCCGCGTATCCTGTTCTGATCCTGACGGGCTGCGCTTTTCGATTGCGCTTTTTAAGAATTGATGTTCCGAGGGGAGGTTGGAGGGGGCGCGGCGTTGCAGGGGCCCGAGGAGGTCAAGGGCAAGTGGGAGAAGCGCCCCGCGGCTTCGAAGAGAGGCCAGGCGCTGATGAGGCGGCGCATTAGTCTGAGGGGGTATCTGCCCGAGCCCCGACGGCGCGGCCCGGGCGCCGGATTGGGGAGAGGCGTTCGCCCACCCCTTTCGTGGCGAACGGCGCCGGCCTGCGACCCTGCCCCACTTTCAATCGATTGACCAGCTTCTCTGGGAGTACGCGCGGCGCCTGGGCCAGGGTGGGATTGAGGAGCAGGCGCCTTTCAAGCGTCGCGCGCCGCCTGGCCCAGCGGCCGCCCATGTGGTTGTCGGGGGGGTCCTGAGCCACTGGGGCGGCGTGCGAAGCCGTGGGCGACGGCGCCGGCGCTGCCCCCCCCGCGGAGCGTCGGGTCAGGTGAATATCCTGCCGATCGAGGGGCGCGTGTCTCGAGGGCGCCTGGTGCCATCCGGCCCGTTTCCTTTTCCGGCGCAGGCGCGGGGGGTCTATTGGGCGCTCTCTGCGTCGGCTTGAAAGAGGCAGCCCCCCGGGCGACCGCGGGGCAGCAGCGCGGGGGCGCGAAGGGCCGGGATATCTTGGATAATGTGATTGAGGTGGAGACGCGGGCTGTTGCAGCGCGCCCGGGGCCGCGATGGGGCTGGTTTTTTGTTTTCGGTTTTTCGGCCAGGTATCTCGCGGCCACTGGCATTCCTCTGGCCGTCGCTGGCTTCTGCAGCTCTCTATGCGCGAGCCATGTTGCCCCGGGCAGCTTCGCGGGGGCGGCTGGGGCTGCGCCCCTTGTCCTGCGCGGCGCGGGACAGGGCGGCCCGTCATCGATGGCTCTCTTTGCTCTGGCGTGGTACCCCGTTCTCAGATGGACTAAGTATCCGCGCGCCCGGCGCCCCATCGCGTTGATCTGGGCCTTGCGCATGCTGGTGATTGCTGTTTTGGCGCGCAGAATGTCTGTGTCGACCTGGTGCCTACTCTGCCCTTGCTTGGCCTCTCGGCGTGGACTATCGGCGTTTCCCAATGTCACGCGCTGGCATGTGGGGCGCTTTCCGGCAGGCGCCGCTATGAGCACGTGAGAAAGAAGGGACATGAGTCTCGCGTCATTAATGAAGTTCGGGACATCTGCATTACATCTCAGGTTTGGGGCGGGGCCCGCAGCGCGCGCCGCTGCCTGGCACGAGTTCATGGTTTAGTTTTGGCTGGGACTTCCGCAGATTAGGCCCCTTTTCCTTGGGGCTTCCGTCGACGATGCGGCTATTCCATCCGAATTGCCCGTCGGTGCCCCAGCGCCGGCTTCAACTCTTTCGAGCCGTTCCCGAGGCTGCTAGATAGCATCGGAAGGCAGTGCAGATTTCCACGTCTGGCCCTCGGCGCGCGCTAAGCCGCTGCACATTCGCGCGGCTTCCCGGTCGTGGAATCTCGCTCGAATGTGTCGATCTGCAGTTGATGGCCAAGGCTGCCAACCATCGGGTTCCCGTCAAGTGCAAGGCGATCGGCCGGGCTTTGCATCATTTTGAGCGGCTCGCTAACAACATGTACGACGGCGAGGTATGTCTGTTTCAGCAACGCAATGCACGAACATGGATGCCGCTGCTATTCTCTCCCCGAACGTCAGACGGATGGGCAGCGAGTTCCAGTGCCTGGTGCATAGGAATCGTTGCGGGCATCGGGCTCCTATGGCTCCGTTGATTCACCTGCAGGTTCGTGTCAGTCGATGTCCTGTGGAGGTTCAGGTGCCTGTTCTGGTTCGCCTTCGGTCTCGGCTCAGGGCTCTCAACGAGGCCGCGTGCGCCCGCCTCTCCATTGGCGTCGTCAGAACTCCTTCCAGGGGCGCGCGCACCTCGGCCAGGCTTCATTGCGAGGACAGGGAGTGTTGTTTCCGTCGCGGCGGTCCTGATGGCATGCCCCATTATAAGCTTTGCCCTGCCTGGAGGTCTAGAGTTCCCTTTTGATTCTAGGCGTCTTCCAGGATGGCAGGGGGCTCGTCTCGGAGCTGATGAGTAGCGCGCCTTCACCATGGCCCTCCCGGGCCCGATTCCGGGACTGGGCCGCGACGTTGCCGCGGGCGCTGCGCTCGACGCGTTCCTCGAAACCCGCGCCCGCCGCCATCTTGGCACAGCGCCGCCTCCGCCCCGGGAATTTCACGCGCGCCGGAGACTTCTGGCTAGGCGATCCGAGAAGATAGCCCGTGTTTTCCGCGGTCGCTCCCCACCGCAGGTGCGCCGCCATCGGGTGGTGTGCAGTCTCGCGGATCTTGGTTTCTAGTGCCTGTCTCGAATTCGGCTTGTTCCTTGGAGTTGCCGACGCCTTCCCGCCGCGGGCGCGACGCGCCTGGCCTGCCGCGGCAGAGGGCTTCATTTACCTTTCCGGGGTTGCGGGCGTCGCAGCGGCCGATCCGATCGCGACGGGCGCGCCCCCCGGCCCTCCGCGGGGCCTTCTCGCTGCCTCGGCCCACCAGGCTCGGTGCTCTCGGGATCCGTTCGAGCTGCCGTCCGTTTTTTTTTGGCCTGCCCAGGCCTGCCGCGCCCTTGCGCCCTGCTCCTTACCTGGCCCGCGGGTCCTGCATCAGTTCCCTTGTTCGCTGGGCCATGGGGTCGAGTGGCCCGAGAGCAGTGTTGTTGTTCGCCCTTGTGATGCTGCATCTGGTTAATTTTGTGCATTGGTATCTTGGGCGCATTGAGCTCGGCGGCCCTGTGCCCCATGGTAAAATTTGGATCGCGCCCCCCACCCCTCTGTGAGCATTTCTCCTTCTCTGCCCCTGCTGCTGCCGCTCGCGCGCGCGGGGTGGGTTGACGCTGGGGCCTTCGTTGTTATTGTAGTGGCCTTCGGCCAGTGCCGCCGATCCGGGGCGCTCCGACTGATGTGATCTCTCTTCGCCCTCGTCCCTTCTTTCTTTTTCCTTCCCCTCCTCTCACTCAGCATTTATCGAAGACGCCTACGGCGAATCACCGCCGCCCCCTGCCTTTGTGGAAGCGCCTATGTGGCCGAACGTTGAGGCCAGACCTGCCAAGCCATCGGACCATGTGTTCCCCGAATCGGTTTGGAAAGCCTTCGGGGAACACGTGGGCGTCTTGATGGTCATCGTCGCCGTCTTGGAGGCCTCTTGGGCGATCTTTCGGCGATCTTTGGGGGCTCTTGGGCCGTCTCGGGCCGTCGGAAGGCCGAAAAAAGGGAAATGCCCAAATCCATCAAAAACCTTGGGAAAATCAGTGATTTTGGCATCTTTTGGCCTTCCTGGAGGCCCTCTTGGGGGCCTCTTGGGCCCTTTTGGGCCAGCTTCGAGCCAACTTCGGCCATCTTGGTGGGTTCCTGGCACGTCTGACGCCGTCGGGAGCCGTTTTGGGGGCCTTTCTGGGCCAACGGGGGACCCTCTTGGGGCGCTCCAGGGCCGTCTTGGAGGCCATCTTGGGCGTCTTGGAGGCCATCTTGGGCGTGTTGGAGGCCTCTTGGGCCGTCTTGGGGCCCTCTAGGGGCCATCTTGGAGGCCACTTGGGCCATCAGGGGGCTCTCTTGGGGGCCTCTTGGGCGATCTTGGGGGCTTCTTGGGCCGTCTCGAGCCGTCGGAGAGCCGAAAAGGCGCAAATGCCAGAATCCTTCAAAAACCAATGAAAAATCAATGATTTTGGCCTCTTCGGACTCTCCTGGAGGACCTCTTGGAGGCCTCTTGGGCCGTCTGGGAGGCCTCTGGGGGGCCTCTTGGGCCGTCTTGGGCCGTCTTGGACTCTCTTGGGCCGTTTTGGAGGCCGTCTTGGACCATCTCGGGCGGACTTGGAGGCCATCTTGGGCCATCTTCGCGATTTTTTGAGGATGTCCCGAGCGAAACGGCCGTTCTTGGAGGATTTTTTGCGGTCGTTGAGCACGTTTGGGAAAATTCCGGGTGGCCGGCGGGTTCTGCCGGAGCCCACTGGGGAGTTCTTTTGGAAAAAGAACCAAAACCAAAACCTGACAGCTCATCCAGCACGCCGTGCACCCCTGCAAGCAGGGGGCGGCGGATCCAGTGGCCGTCGGCCTATCCCGCCACCGTGCGTGGGTGGTGGGTCAGAGGCCTCATGGATGCTGGTTGGGATCTCGTGGTTGGCTGGGACTTCTGGGGGCCTCTTGGGCGCCTCTTGGGGTTTCTTGGGGGCCTCTTGGGCCTCCTGGGGCCACTAGAGGGCCTTTTGGGGGTCTCTTGGGAGCCTCTTGGGGCTTCTTGGGGGCCTCTTCTGCGCCCCTTGGAGCCTCTTGGAGGCCTCCTCGGAGCCTCTTGGTGCGGGAGGGGTGGTACTCGAGTTCGGAACCCCCTCGGAGGCCACGATCCTTGTGAGGGGTGTCAAAAAACGCATCCGCCGGAAACTCGCACCCCCCCCCACCCACCCACCCCCCCTTCCCCGGCAGAGCCACCCCAGCAACCCCCCCAGAGGCTGAGGCTCAGCCTCGAGGCTGTAGCCGAGACTCCTTGAAACTCACACGCCGGATCGGCAGATATTCGCTCTCGTGCCCCCATGTCCTGCCCCCCTGCTGCTCGCGCCGCCCCGCGCTGGTGCAGTTGCCGCGCTCTCCCCCTGAGCGCCCCCCTGCCGCTGCCCCGCGGCGGCGCTGCCGCCGCGCGCCGCGCGGCGGCGCTGGGCCAGGCCCTTTCGGCCTGTCGGCGTGAAGAGGCGCGGGGGCGAGCGACGGCCTGCGCGCGCGAGCGCGGCCGCCCCCTCGCCCCGCCGCCGCCGTCCGCCCCGCGCCCGTCTCTGAAATGCCACGTTGCGCGCCTCTCTGGACGGGGGGGCGTCTCGCAGTTTCACGCCGCCTCGCGCCAGGGCCCGCGGGCGCGCGCGCGCCCCGCCGCGGGCCCCCCCGCCCGAGGCGCGGGCGAGAATGGCAAGCGCAAACGTCGCCCCTCGTGGGGCGTGGGACTCTGCCCCCCTCTGCGTCGAGCGCGCCCCCCCCCCGCCTTCGGTCGCGGCCCCCCGCCACTTCCGTTGGCGGGCGGTCCTGCCTCTACGCCCGCGCGAGGCGCCTCGGCGCCCTCGCGCCGCGGTGGGAGCTCGCCCTGCTGCTGGGGATCAGCGGCCAGTGCCCTGACTTCGTCTCCTCTCGTCCTGGTCGCTGCTTGCTGCCCCCCCTACTGGGCTCTTGCCCGCCTGCTGGCGGCGCGCCATCGAGCACAGATGGCGCGCGGGACCTCTGTGCGTCTGCGGTGGAAAGAAAAAACACATCCTTTTACTCGTCTTGTTCCTCCTCCTCCCCCTCCTCATCGCGCCCTCTTTTTCTTCTTCTTGTTACTATCATCCTTCTTCTCCTCCCTCGCCCTCCCATCTTCGCCATTATCCCCCTGGTCCTCCTCTTTGTCCTCTTCTCCCCCTTCTCCCCCCCCGCCTCCTCCTTCCCCTGCTCTTATTGCTTTTCTTCCGCTTCTTCGGTTGCTCGTCCTCCTCCTCATCCTCCTTCTTCCTCCTCCTCCTCTTCCCCCCTTCTCCTCTTACACCGCCTCCTCGTCGTCCTCGTCGTCGTCGTCGTTGTCCTCCTTCTCCTCCTTGCCCTCATCCTCCTCCCCCATCCTCCTCCTCCTCCTCCTCCTCCTCCTCCTCCTCCTCCTCCTCCTCCTCCTCCTCCTCCTCCTCCCCCCTCCTCCTCTTCCTGCCTCCTCCTCTTTTTACTCCTCCTCCTCTTCCTCCACCTCCTCTCCCTCCCCCCGTTTGCCCCCTTTCCTCGTTCTCTTCTCACTCGAATGGTAGGTTACATGCGCAGCTTATCCTTGAGTAAGGGAAGCAGGCGCGCGCGGCCCCCTTGGCTCAAGGAATCCCTTTGCGCGCCCATTCCACAGCATTTTGACGCATCGTTTCGCACCCGCTACAGTTAACATCTCGTTCACAATCCGTTTTGCATTCTAGTCGGCAGCGGGGCGCGATGCTCCGCGGCCCGCATCCGCCGTGGCCCGCGCGGCACCCCTGTGCGCGGGCGGCCCCCGCATTACGCCCCGCTCAACATCGGCGCGGTCCGCGCGTTCCCGCTCAACGCTCGCATTTGTTCGCCCGCTTTGCCGCGGCGGGCGACGCGCTTCCAGCGGCCGCCGGGCCCCCCCGGCCCAGCCGCGAAGACCAGCGCAGATGGACCACTGCGAGTGCCTCAACAAGTGCGCTTGCAAAAAGGACGGCGCGCCCCGGGCCTTGGCCCCCCCCCCTGGGCATTTTCGAATTGGTTGCGAGATGTTCGGGGGCCCGTCGTCGTCGCAGCACTTGCAAGCGAACGCAGCCGCCAGCGTCAGACCGTCGATCAATCCGAGTCCCGCGCTCACAGCGTCGACGCAAGGCCCAGACCTACGCGCGCGCGCTGAGGAAACCCGGTGGGGGAGAGGAAACGACGCACCGCCCTCGTTGCATCCGCGCGTGGGCGTAGCCGACTCTGTCAATCAGTCGACCGATCCGACACCCGCGTCGTCGGCGCCAGCAACGCGCCCCGAGTTCTCCGCAGCAGTGTGCGACAGCGGGGATACAAAGGGTGGTCGGGCAAATATGTTGCCATTCTTCCGGGGAGCCGCTGCGCGAGCCTGGGCCCATTCGTTGTCTTTTCTCCAGGATATGGCCCCCAATGTTACCTGCGCGCCCTTTGCTTTTTGGCGGACCTGGATCCCTGTGCGCGCCCCCCTGGACTGCCGCGCAGTCAGCAGTGCGCAGTGCAATCACAAAACGACGCATAACGAGTTCCCTCGCCACTACGGGGCCGGCTGTTCCGAGCGCGGTCCGCCCACCAATCGCGCGAACAAGTTAGCTTGGCGAAGGGCCCAACCATATGCAGCCGCGAGTGCCGCAGCTGTGGGTATCGTCTTCGGCGGAGCACCATGAGGGGCCACGAAGCGTTGCACTTGGCGGGAGATTGCATGTGAAGTGTTCCGTTGGGGCCTTCTGTGGAGTTCCCGGAGGGCCTCGAAACGCTGTACTGGGTGGGGGACACGAATGTGGATTGTTTTGCTGGGGCCTTCGGTGGAGTTCCCAATGAGGCCACGGGGTGCCGTGCTGGGTGGGGGAGACGCATGTGGACACCGCCACTAGAACCTTCGTTGGAGCTCCCTACGGGGCCACGAAGCGCTGCAATGGGTGTGCGAGACGCATGTGGGAACCGCCACTCGGGCCTTCGCCGAAGCTCCCTATGGGGCCACGGAGCACTGTGCTGGGTTGCCATTGAGTCATTAAGGCCTCGCCGAAGCTCCCCATGGGGCCACGAAACGCTGTACTTGGCTGGGGAGACGCATGTGGTCACCGCCACTGGGGCCTTCGGTGGACCTCCCTATGAGGGCACGACACGCTGTGCTGGGTGGGGGAGACGCATGTGGACACCGCCACTGGGGCCTTCGGTGGGGCTCCCCATGGGGCCACGAAGCGCTGCAATGGGTGGGTGAGACGCATGTGGGAACCGTCACTGGGGCCTTCGGCGAAGCTCCCTATGGGGCCACGGAACACTGTGCTGGGTTGGGGAGACGAGTGTGGACGCCGCCATTGAGTCATTAAGGCCTTCGGTGGGGCTCCCTATGGGGCCACGGCACGCTGTATTGGGTGTGAATGGCGCACGTGGACACCGCCACTGCAGCCTTCGATGTAGCTCCCCATGGGGCCACGAAGCGCTGTGCTGGGTGGGGGAGACGCACGTGGACACTGCCACTGGGGCCTTCGGTGGACCTCCCTATGGGGGCACGACACGTTGTGGTGGGTAGGGGGACGCATGTGGACTTCGCCACTGGGGCCTTCGATGGAGGTCCTTATGGGGCCACGAAACGTTGTGCTGGGTGGGGGAGACGCATGTGGACACCGCCACTGGGGCATTCGGTGTAGCTTCCTATGGGGCCACGAAGCGCTGCACTGGGTGGGGGAGGCGCATTTGGACACCGCCACTGCCGCCATTGGGGCTTTCGATAGAGCTCCTTGCGAGGCCACGAGACGCTGTTCTGAGCGGGGGAGACGCATGTGGACACCTCCACTGGGGCCTTCGGTGGAGCTCCCACTGGGGCCACGAAGCGCTGTGCTGGGTGGGGGAGACGCCTGTGGACACCGCCGCTGGGGCCTTAGGTGGAGCTCCCTATGGGACCACGAAGCGCAGTGCTGGGTGGGGGAGACGCATGTGGACACCGCCACTGGGGCATTCGGTGGAGCTCTCTATGTCTCTATGGGGGCACGCAACGTTGTGCTGGGTGGAGGGGACGCATGTGGACACAGCCATCGCAGCGTTCGGTGGAGGTCCTTATGGGGCCACGAAGCGTTGTGCTTGGTGGGGGAGACGCATGTGGACACCGCCATTGGGGCATTCGGTGGAGCTCCCACTGGGGCCACGAAGCGCTGCACTGGGTGTGGGAGACGCATTTGGACACCGCCAGTGGTGCATTCGGTGGAGTTCCCTATGGGGCCACGAAGCGCTGGTTTTGGTGGGGGGAAACGCATGTGGACACCGCCACTGGGGCCTTCGGTGGAGCTCCTTACGGGGCCACCAAACGCGGTGCTGTGTGGGGGAGACGCACGTGGACACCGCCACTGGGGCCTTCGATGTAGCTCCCCATGGGGCCACGAAGCGCTGTGCTGGGTGGGGGAGACGCATGTGGACACTGCCACTGGGGCCTCCGGTGTAGTTCCCCATGGGGCCACGAAGCGCTCGTTGGGTAGGGAGACGACGACGAAGACATGCGGAGGGCAGAGGCAGGGATGGGAGGAGGGAGGAGGGGGAGGAGGGAGGAGAGGAAGGAAGAAGGGAAGGAAGGAAAGAGGGGAGGAGGGAGGGAAGGCGGGAACGCAGGGACCGTCTCCTCAAAACGAGGACCCAACACCACAGGACGATTGCCAAAAAAACGCCGATGTGGAGGAGCACGCCAGGGACAGACTCCCGCGACGGCTGCGAGGATCACTGCCAGAACATCGCCGTCGGTGGATGCCAGGATTGTCGCGCCTCCCCTACACTTGGCGGAGGATCCATTCCGGTTGCGCGAAGACGCTGTCCTCTTGCAGCTTGCCCAATTACATAAACAGTGCGGTTCCGAGCACGCTGCAAACCGCGTTTAGAATGCGCTGCAGCGAACCGATACGTTTTCGATTGCGGCTTGAAGCTCGGCCCATTTATCTGCTGCGTTTTGTGCCGCTCCGCGAACCATCGGCAACCCCCACTGCCGCATTCGTGCGGGGCCCTAGTACATCGCCGATGATGTGAGTCGTTGCCAACGCATCGGCCTTCGCATCGCCACCCCCCCGTCCGCACCTTGGGGGGGGTCCGTGTGTCGGAGCGCCTGCCAGCGCGGCCAGTGGGCGTGTGCATGTCACCGCCCGCTGAGGCTGGGACAGTGAGCGCCTTGTAGCACGCATCGGAGCCAGAGGAGGACGAGGAGGAAGAGGAAGAGGAGGAGGAGAGGGAAGAGGAAGGGTGAGGATTTGGAGACAGGGCGCGACTTAACACTGTTTGTCCACGCTCCTGCTTCTGCATTCGCATGTGCAGTATCGGTTCATATCATGTGGCTGCCGCCTCGCGAGTCGCGGAAGGCGGGAGGGAGGAGGCGGAGGACGACGAGGAGGAGCAGGAGGAGCAGAAGGGGGACCATGCCCTGGAGGAGGGAAAAGCAGGGAAGAGCGGCAGCAGACGCAACGGAAACACCGTCCAGCGCCTTTATCGTGGACCGCTTCTCACCGACCGCGCTCCTGGCAGCAGCAAGCACCGCGCGGGCGGCGGAGGCGCGAGGAGTCCCTCGGGCGCCCGGCCGCTGCGCGCGGCCGCTGCGTGCGGCCAGCTGCCCACGAGGGCGAGCGGCAGGGTTGGGCGAGTGCGCGGAGGCCCTCCTCGCCCAGGGCCGAGCGCGGCAGCTGCTGCTGCGAGGCAGCCTTGCGGTGAGCGCGGCCGCCGCGCTCAGCACGTAGCAGCGGGGCCGCCTCGCGCTGCTGCCGCGCAGCGGGCGCACTCCCCGCTGGACCAGCTGCCCAGCAGCTGCCCTCGCCGGCGGCGCGCGCAGAGCTGGACGCAGCGTTCATGCGCGGGCTGGCCGCGGGTGGCCACCGCCCTGCACGCAGAGGCGGCAGTTGGAGGCCTGGGAATGGGCACCAACACACCAACAGAGGGGGCTGCCTGCACCACGGGAAGGCGATCCTTGATTGGTGTGTTGGTGGTGGTACGTCGGCCACCACGGAAACCCGACCATTGCCACCATCACCGAGATCGGGAGCACTTTTCCTCGGTGGGGGCACAGCGTCGATATTGGTGTTAGTGTCAACCTTTAGGCCTCCCAGGGAGGCGCCGCGCATGGGCGTGACGCATCCTGAGAGGCGAGGCGTCGCTCGAGCGAGGTGCTCCTCGAGGAAAACCCTCCCGCCGTGGTCCTGCCGGCCGCGGCGCGGCACTCCTCGCGGAGCGCAGACACAGAGGACGGCGACAAGGACAACGACGACGACGACGACGCCCACGACGACCACGACCACGGTCACGACCACGACGACGGCGACAAGGACGACGACGACGCCCACGACGACCACAACCACGGTCATGACCACGACGACGGCGACAAGGACGACGACGACGACGCCCACGACGACCACAACCACGGTCATGACCACGACGACGACGACGGCGACAAGGACGACGACGACGACGCCCACGACGACGACCACGACCACGACCATGACGACCACGACGACGACGACACCCACGACCACAACGACGACGACCACGACCATGACCACGACGACGGCGACAAGGACAACGACGACGACGATGACGCCCACGACGACGACGACGACCGCGACCACGACGACGACCAAGCGACGACGACAAGGACGACGACGACGACGCCCACGACCATGACGATGACGACCACGACCACGACGACGACGACGGCGACAAGGACGACGACGGCGACGACGACGCCCACGACGACCACGACAACGACGACCACGATGCCGACAAGGACGACGACGACGACGACGACGACGCCCACGACGCCCACGACGACCACGACCACGATCACGACCACGGCGACAAGGACGATGACGACGACGACGACGCCCACGACGACGACGACGACCACGACGACGACGACAAGGACGACGACGACGACGACAATGGCGACAAGGACAACGACGTCAACGACGCTGACGACGACGACCACGACGACGATGACGCCCACGACCACAACGACGACGACCAGGACGACAGCGACCACGACCACGACCACGACGACGGCGACAAGGACAACGACGACGACGACGACGGCCTCGACGACGACGACGACCACGACCACGACGATGACGACGACAAGGACGACGACGAT
>CAUYUJ010014624.1:300733-388906 GCA_963575745.1 Prorocentrum cordatum
CCAGAAGGCCACTAAGAGGCACCCGAGAGGCCCAAAAGAGACCTCGAGAGGCCCCAAAACGGCTTCCGAGAGGCTTCAAAATTGCTTACCGAGGTCCCCCAAACATGCTCCGGAAACGCGCTGCCGGAGCACGTTGCCGCCTCTCCTTACAGCGTTCGGTGCCTAATGAAGACTTCAGTGGACAACCGTGCACCCAAAGCTCCAGCCTTTACCTCAAGAGGCCGCCAGGAGGCCCCACAAGGCCGCCTAGAGGCCCCCAAGGCGCTCCCAGGAGATCCCCTCAGAAGCGGTCTCCACAGGTTCTTGGGCCGTCTGCCGGCCACTTTGGGCGTATTCTGGTACGACGCCTCCCGCACAACATGCTCCAGAAACGCGCTGCCGGAGCACGTTGCCGCCTCTCCTTCCAACGTATGCATGTATGAACGTATGTATGTGTTTGTTGTCCGTGCGTATTCATGCATGAATCCATGTATGCATGGATGTATGTATGTGTGCATGTACATAAACACGTACGTATGTATCTCTCTCTCTCTATATATATATATTCACATACATATATATATATATATATATACACATAACTATACATATACACAAGCATACATACATGTATACATATAGCGTCTTTGGTCTGGTTGCGTGCTTGCCACTTCCTGAACTCATGTTCGCACGATATGCGGGCCTTCCATACGTGCAGCTTTGACCTTGTCCAATGCTGGGGTTAGATAGAACCTAAGCGCGCGCGAAGCGCGCGCGAAGGTTCTAATACATATATATAAACAGATGTTGGTTCCGATCTTCCCCCAGATCTTCCTCCAGATCGTCCTCCAGATCTTCACCCAGATCTTCCCCCAGATGTTTCCCACAATCTTCTCCCGCAGATCTTCCTCCAGGTCTTTCCGAGAACGCCCCGCAAATCTTGCTGCACATTCACGACGCACTACACCGCCACATTTCCTTCAGCACGTTCTCCAGATTTTTGCCAAGCTCTTCCGCCAGATCTTCATTCATATGTTTCTCCAGATCCTCCTCCAGACTCTGGTCAAATATTATATATGAGATGTTCCGTCAGATCTCCCCCAGATCTTCCGCAATCTCGTCTTCCAGGTGTATCACTTTGCACCTGCGCCAAATCTTTCATTGGATACCTCGCAGACCTCCCGACAGATCTTCCCCCACATCTTGCCCCAGATTTTCCCCCAGATCTTTCCCCGAATCTTCCCCCAGATCTTTCCCCAGATCTTCCCCCAGATCGTCCCCCAGATCGCCCACCAGATCTTCCCCCAGATCTTTCCCTAAATCGTTCCCCAAATCTTGCCCCAGATCTTCCTCCAGATCTTCCCCCAGATCTTCCCCCAGATCTTCCCCCAGATCTTCCTCCAGATCTTCCCCCGGATCTTCCCCCAGATCTTCCCCCTGATATTTCCCCTGATCTCCCCCCAGATCTCTTTTCATATCTTCCTCCAGCTCTTCCGTCAGGTATTCCCCCAGATCTCCCCCCTGATCTTCCTCCAGATGTTCCTCCAGATCTTCGCCCAGATCTTCCCCCAGATCTTCCTCCAGATATTCCTTCAGATCTTTCCCGAAATCCCCCCCCGGATGTTTTCCACGATCTTCCGCCAGATTTTCGCCCAGATCTTCTCCAAATCTTCCTCCAGATCTTTCCTCTGATCGTTCCCGATGTTGTCCCGCATATTTTTCTAATATATATATATATATATATATATATATATATATATTCACCCAGATATTGATTCAGATTTTCCCCCAGATCTTCTTCCAGATCGTTCTCCAAATCTTCACCCACATCTCCCCCCAAATGTTTCCCAAAATCTTCTCCCTCAGATCTTTCTTCCCGAGATATTTCCGCAAATCTTGCTGCTGATTTACGACGCACTACACCGCCAAGTCTCCCTCAGTACATTCCCCAGATTTTCGCCCAGATCTTCCTTCAGATCTTACCTCAGATGTCCCTCCAGTTTTTCCCCCATACATCCCGCCAAATCTTATATCTGGCATGTTCCCTCACATCTCCCCCAGATCATCCGCCGGATTTATCACTTCGCATCCACTCCAAATCTTTCACTGGACCCCCCCCAAAAAATCTCCCGACAGATCTTCCCCCAGATCTTCCCCCTGCTGTTCCAGGGCGTCTCTTATTTTGTTTCATGCCGCGTCGCGGGTCCGGTTCTTGTTTTTGTTGAACTCCTTGTTTTGTTCTCTGCCTCGCTTCGGGGCTTCGGGGCTGCGATTCGTCGACTGTCGTTGCGTTTCTCTCCCTGCTCGCTCCCCGCCGCCGCCGCCCGCAGGTATCTTGGCTGTATGAAGGAGCCTCTCTTGCGGGCACCGCTTGCCCTCCGGCGCGCGAGGGTAAAGGTTGCGAGTCGTCGTCGCCGTTCCTCCTCCTTTCGTTTGTTTTCTTGGACGCAGCCATTCTTAGCTTAACGGAACACAGAAAACACGTCTGATAGACCCATCATGGGCGATGAACGCATGCGTTAACATCACCGTCGTATCCCCGCGTTTGTCAGAAACCGTTTTTTTTTTCTGGCGAGCGACTGGCTACCAGCCGAATATGTGGATGTTGAATCTGGCATGCAAATGACAACACATTATCTCCAGGCACTTGTCCCATTGGCGACCGCGCAAGATCAGCTTGATATTCCGCTGTGTGATCATTTAGGTCATACCCCTCCAGGCATTCCCGTTATTTCGTTAATTGATGCCCCTTTTGCCCCACCGGAGGACAGCGTTTCGGCGCTTGTTCAAGCGATGGAAGGGGAAGACGATGTGGACCATGAGCTTTCAGCTATCATGGAAGACGACGAATTGAATTCTGAGGCTTCGTCCATCAGAAATAAGAAGACTTCGATTGCATTTTCGACAGACCACGCAAGAGACAGCGCAGGAGAGACGCTTGAGGCAAAGCGCCCCAAAGTGCCTGCGGATGTAAGCATGGGTCATGAGTCTCCAATGCGTGATTCAGTTTGGGGCGAAGCTTGCTTGGCGATCAGCATTGTCCAGCTACACAAGAAATTCCAAGGCCGATCCCAAGTCCAACGCTGTCTCCACTTTGTGCCATCAGAATGTCTGCATCTCGATTGTCACTAGCAGCTAGAATGCGTGCAAGGTCGAGGAGCAGCCATGGACCCCATGGGTCATCTTCTGGGGGCCTTCCATTGGAAATAAATTGTTGGGCCCGAGGACCGCGATGTTGCCCTTCAGCAGAAAACAGATGGCCCGAGGGGGCGAGCATTTCCCAGGGCCTGCGTTTTCGATTGGCGCGCGGTGGTTGCTCACTCGTGTTCCGGCGTTGCACTTTCACTTGGGTTGGCTTAGAATGCGTGGAGAATGGGGGGGCGCAATTGTAGTCGTCTTACTTTTCTTAAGCGGCAACGAAAAGAAGCAGAGACAATGTTTGCCAATGAAGCGAGACTTCGAGAAGAACTGGCCGCGCAGGTTCGCGCGGTTCAAACGCAGAGGGACGAACAACTCCGGGAGGTTTGCAACGAGAGAGACACCCTTCTACAGACCGCGCAGCAAGCCCATCTAGGCCCGCCGGCAGCGTCGGAAGCAGCTCAGCTGTTTTTGAGTGAGGCTGACAGGCAAAATCAGAAATTGGAAGAGCCAGCGGAACCAGAAAATATACAGACGGGTCACAGACTTGCGGGGGAAATCGCAGTGCAGGAGCCACACGTGCATCAGCTTTTGCACAAGGCGGAGATAGCGGCCCGGGGCCAGGAATTCCCATCGATCGGCGGGGGGGCGCGATGCAGGGGGTGGCGGCGCGATCAGCTGGCCCGGTTCACGCGAGATCGAAGAGGCAGCGGCAGTTGTGCAACAAGCGAACCTTCGAGAGCGCACCGCTACAGATCGAGCGATGAAAACGAAATGAGAACTGCGCGCGCATGCCGAGAACGTTGCCGGGCAGGGAGAGGCATTTTTAATCGTTGATCTTTTGATGGATTTTAAGATGATAAGGCAAGGTGGCGAAGCGGCGCCGCCTGCGCCGCGGATTCAAGACGCGGTGCATGGGGGGCGTCGCCGTGATTCCATCTGCCGCGAGGACCCGAGGCGTGGCGCGGTGGGTCGAGCGGGCCGGCATTCGAGGCTCAGCGTTTAACGCGGAGAAGCTCAGCGCGCCAGACTTCGGGGAGGGGGCCCCGACCGCGTGCCGCCGCAGACCCGAGGAGATGCGCAAATGCGCCATTTCTGCCAGAACGTAGAGAGGATCAATCGCGCACAGTGTTCCAGGCCGCGCAGCCGCGTCGCCTCCACGACCAAACGACCCAAGCAATATTTTCGCGGCAAGACGGAAACCGCGGCGGAAGTTGCCCGGAAACGTCAGGAGTAGGAACGGTGGTCTCAACAATGGGTATATCAGTCGCGCGCGGCCAGTCCCATTCAGAAGCGACATTATTTCTTTGCGACTTTTCGCAACGAGAAGACTCCGCGGAAGCAAAGCAAGCGGAAAAGAAGGCTGAGCCGGAGAGAACTGCGGAGTGGCAGGGCAATCATTGGCGCCCAACCGAACATTTAGAGCAACGCTTCCTCGGCGTGCCATCGTTCCGTCAATTTCTCGAAGCATCTGGAGAGTCCACCCGGGATGCACCTGGCGCGCCAGATGAACCACCTGATCCAGCGCCGAACGCTTGCGACTCAGTCGGGGGTGGAGGTGGCGGAGGAGGCGGGCCACCTGGCAGCGGCGAAGACGACGGAGATGATGGTGAAGAACATAATGGGGCACATCGCATGTACCTCTGGCTTTTGGAAGAAGACGATAGGACATCGGAGACCAAGCTGATGCCGATCCCGAATGCCATGGGGCTTTGGGAACGGAAGCCCCGCGCAGCGCGGGCCGCATTATCGGCGCCCCCTGATGCGCGCGGGGCAGCGCCTCGTGTTGCTTGAGCAATGGGCCCTGATACATGCCCCAACGTTCTGAAACGCCGGGGGGGGGGGGGGGGGGGGGGGGGAGGGGGGGGCACGAACTGATTGACGCGTTGTTTGCTTCTGACGCGGCGGAGAAGTTGTCTCAGATGAGGCAGAACAGTGATCTCCCACCGCAGCATGCGCGTCTCATTGCGCGGATTTCGCACATGGAACGCGACGCGCATAATGGGCCCCATTTGCTTACCAGGCGAGAGGTGATCCGATTGATTAGCCATTAGTTATCCGCTCATGGAGAGCATGGCAGGAACCTGGCGGCGCGGGGCCTGTTCAAAATGATCATCAATATGAACAAACCACACGAGGCCTTACATAGTTTTCACAGCGAATGGATGTCTCCTCATCGCGACTTTACGGAGGGCCCATGCCGCCCCCAGAGATGGCCGCAGAGATGGACAAATCGATCGTTCCGAAGTTGCAAATGGCAATCACCTTTCACAAATGAGCACTGCCAAGGGAGGAACGAAAGTCAATGCACAGGAGCGCTTGCTGCATCAACTGCAGCGACGCATGGGGAAGGGGCGGAAACAGTATGATTTGGCTTATCGGAAGAAGACTTTTAACCGAAGTGGAATGCACGAGAGCACGTCTGCCGCCCCAGGTCCCGCCGGCCCAGAGAAGTCGCTGGGGGCACCCGCTGGCGCGACGAAGGACGGACGGGCGAGGTGTTCTGCAGGGTGGGCGATGGCCAAACATAAAGCAGGGATACCCGCTCAATCACTAGAAGCCCAGGGCGGCCCCCGCCCCGCAGCCGGCCCCCTGGCAGCGAGGCCCAGGGCAGATTGGCATGAAGAGGGCAAGGGGAAATGCCTCAGAGATAGGTCTACTTCCCCGGGGCCCAGGCGCGAGGAGTTCGCCCGCGGGCCCTGCGGGAGAACGGCAAGATAAATATGGTTCGCCATGTCTTATCGAGAGGCAAACGCAAAAATCATCAAAATAGCCCCCCCCCCCCCCCCCCCCCCCCCCTTCCTCATCGGCAGCCTGGAAAATTGCCGCCCGACCGGATGCTTCAAACCGACAGCGGGGGGTCGCCGCGCAGAGAGCAGGGAAAGAGCTGTTTGAACGAATTCAGAAACAGGCTGAGTCCGTAGCCATTTTGGCTCAAGGCCATGGAGCGTCCGACGACCGCAAGTCATCCGCGGCACTTTGAGCGCGAGGGCCCCCTCACTGCGAGCCAAGTTCACTTTTGCTTTGCGCTCCCGCGGCCGGTGGGCCATCGAGGGCGCGCGCGCGGCGGGCCGGCCCGATGGCGCCTCGCGGCGGCGCGCGCGGTGGCTACTGGGTATGCAGTGCGGCCAGCTGCCGCCACTGGAGCTGGAGCTGGCGCACCACGTGCTTCGGCTGCACGGCCAAAGCCCCGCCGTGGGTCAAGGCAGGGGGCAGGGCGGCGGAGGGCCAGAAGCTTCCACCACCCAAGGCCGACGACGCTAGGTGGGTGGAGCAGCCCCGCGGGCGGCAGGGGCAGAGGCGCGCGCGCGGGGCAGCTCGCGCGGCTTCGCAGGCTTCGCAGGCTTCGGCGGCCGGTGCGGCGGCGGGCGCAGGGGTGGCCAGCGATGGCCCAGCCGGCGGCGCCGCCCAGCCAGCGAGCCAGGTCGAGGGATACTTCGAGACCGTGCGCACCTTGGAGGAGTGGCTCCGGCACCCGCCCCTTGGGGTCTCCGCCGACTTCGAGGCCCAGATCGGCTGCCAGCTGGAATGTGCACGCGCCGAGCTGGAGAAGGCAAAGGCAGCCGAAGCGCGGGCTAAGGCGGCCAGCCTCTCCCGAGCAGCCCGGATGCACCGCGACACCGACGTCGTGGGCAAGGCGGGGCGCAAGCTCGCGGCACTCCGCAAGGCGTTGGAGGAGAAGAATCAGGCCGTGCAGGAGGCCGAGAACCGGGTCCAGAAGGCGCGCGAGGAGCTCGCCCAGCTGTCAGAGGAGCGCGACGAGACTGAAGCTCGGCTCCGCGAGCTCGAGTACGAAGCTCCAGCGGCAGCTGAGGAGGAGGGGCGCTGCAAGGCGACAGCAGTGGTCGAGGGCAGCCCCGTGCCAGGGCTCCTCGTCCAGCTCGACCACCTGGAGGACGCATGGCGTTCGGGCAACTTCCGAACAGCTTGGGTCGAGGTGCGCGGGCAGATGGGCGCCGTCCGACAGCAGATGCGGGATGCGGACCCCGAGCCTGCCGCCAGCCCCCAGAGCCGGCCCCGGGCAGAGAGCTGCCCCATGGACGGAGTCGACGCCGAGACCAAGGAGGGGGCGGCGAGCCTCTGGGGGCCCCCGCCAGCAGAGGAGCGCAGGCAGGCCGCGCGTCGCGGCGACGCTGCAGGCCCGTGGCGCCGGTCAGTGCAGACCTTCGGCGGCAACTGGCTGATGCGGCTGATGTGCTTCCTCTTGCTGCTAGCCAGTCCGCGGATGGCGGCGGGGGGTCAGGAATGCCCAGACTTGGACGAACAGGTCAGGCCGCCTGGCGGAACGGCCACATCGTCGAAGGCGCTGGGGCGGTCGCCGAGGATCTGGACGCCCGAAATGGGCACGGAAAGAATGGGTACAATGCCCAACAGCAGTTTCTGCTCATTTTGAACGCGATTCGCTGTCCACGCTGCCGCGGCCTGTGTCCATTCGAGACAGAGGGCCGCCTGCCCAACAGCGGCCGCCGATGGTTTGGGACAACATTTGTTGTTGGGCATTGTACCAGTCTTTCCGTGCCCATTTCGGGCGTCCAAAGAGGAGGCCGCGCTTTGACGAGGAGGCCGAACAGGTGTTAACAAATCGTGCCCCCCCCCGGCGCCTCCAGAATCAGCCTCCGTCTGCGCGCGGGCCGCGGGCGTCGGGGACAAGCTGACTCCCCGCCCTGCGTTGTCGCTGGCGCGTGGCATTGATGGCCAAGCCGACCCTGCTGGTGCGCCGGCGAACAAGCCCAGCAGCCAGGAGTCGCAGGCCCCAGCGCCGTCGGAGCTTCTGATTGCGACGCTGAACGGCGACGCATGGGCTAAGGCCGAGGGGGGCCTGCCGTGGCTGGCGGACCAAGGGCTTAGGCCGCATGTCGCCCTGGTCTAGGAGACGAGGTTCGTCTCGGAGTCGGCGCAGTTGACAGCCATATGTTGGACTTCGACCTTCGGGGCCAAACTGGCGAGTGGCCCTGTGGCTCGCACGGGCGAGGCCGCGAACGCCGTGTCGGCGGGAGTGGCCATGGTCGTGGACAACTCGTTCGGCTTCACGCGGCAAGCGACGAGCCCAGGCTGCGATGCGGCCCGCGTGCTGGTTCGCAGGATTGCGCTCAGCGGGTTCCAGGTGCCGTTCTCTCGGCCTACCTCACATCCTCGATGGGCGTGCAGGGCGCCAACCTGGAGCTGTTGGAGGAGCCGCAGAGATGGCTCCTGGAGCAGCCGTGGCCATTCATCATCGGCGGGGACTGGAATGTCACGCCCGAGGCCCTGGCGGAGAGCGGTTGGATCAGGGGTCTGGATGGTGTTGCGCTGGCCCCCCGGCTGCCGACGTGCAAGGGCAAGGTCTATGACTTCTTCGTGGCCTTGGCTGTGTTGGCCAGCTGCGGCTACGAGGTGACCGTGCCCCCCGCCTCGCCCCTGCTAGTGCACCACATTGTGACGCTGAGGTTTGATGGGGCTCACGCCGAGGAGGCATCTTCAGGTGGCCAGGATGCCACTTGCGTTCGGCTTGGAAGCCGAACTGGACCAGGATGGCATCGCGGCAGGCGCCAGCCTCAGGGGCCGGCTGGTCTGGCAGGTGACGGTTGGTTGCTCCGGGGCCTCGGTGGAGGACGCCATGAAGGAGCGGTTCACCAAGGCGGAGGCGGTGCTGTGTGCCCGTCGGGGCTTCCGCGGGCGAGTGGCTGCTGGCCATTCTGGGCGCGCTCGCGGCTACGTACTGGTGCAGGTGCCATTGGCCTCGGCGGTCTCTGCGCACCTGCGGCGGCGTGCAGGCCCGAACGCGATCCGCTGGGACTGCATAGCCTCGCTTGTTCGGAGCTTCTGGGGCGCGGGGGCCGCGGGCCCCGCCGGGCCCGGCAGCGCGCAGGTGGCCTACATGACGGTGCTGCTGTCCCGCCTGGAGGAGGCCTTCGCCGAGCTCGAGCAGCAGGAGAGGGGCAATTTCCCTTTCTCTCCCAGGCGCGCCCCTTGGCGGACGCCATGCTGGAGCGCGGGCCCGAGGGCGCTTAGTTCCTGGGTGCTCTGGAGGTCATCTTGAGACTCCGGCGTAAGGGGGATGCGCGGCCCCGCAATCAGGAGTGGAAGGCGTTCGTCGAGGATGCCTTCGCTGGAGGGGCCCGGGGGGCGCATCAGGTGCTCAAGGCTCGGCCCGCGGAAAGGGGTCGCTATCCTCGACGATGCCGCGGCTGAGGAGGTGGCAGAGCCGTTGGTCGGTCAGGAGTCGATTGGCCGTCTGCTCCGGGACTGGCTGCCGATCTGGGTCGATGACGGCCGTTGTGGAGAGAGCCATCCTCTGTCCTGGAAGGCAGTTTGGTCCTTGCCCGACAGCGCAGGGGACCACGTCATGGGGATCATCGACTCTTTCGCGACAGGCACTGGATTGGGATGGGACGGCATGCGCCCTAGGCTCCTCCGCGAGCTGGGGATGCCAGTCGCCGACCGCGTGGCGGCCATCCTCTCGGCCTGGGAGCGGGGCCCGACCATGTCGATAGGCCTCTGCCCGCGCCTGGTCGAGGACCCGGCGTCGGTGCTGCAAGGATTGGGAGGCGGCGCGAGACAGCCCGATGATATGGCGCAAAGACGCGACAACCGGCTGCGACCGCGCCGCCTGGCTGCACAACGCGCGGGTGGAGCGTGCGCGGAGCCGGGCCGTGGAGGCAGGCAGCGTCTATGCAGACATCTCCAAGTTCTACGAGAGGGTCAGCCACGAGCAGCTGGCTGACGCTGCGCGCTCGGTCGATTTCGAAGTG
Organism: Prorocentrum cordatum; assembly: GCA_963575745.1. Classification (NCBI taxonomy): domain Eukaryota; class Dinophyceae; order Prorocentrales; family Prorocentraceae; genus Prorocentrum; species Prorocentrum cordatum. Next base: position 310,582 of record CAUYUJ010014624.1, read on the forward strand.
GGCCTCTTGCTCGCGCTGTGCTGCCTCTACCGTCGGTCTACCGTGGACCGAGGCGACTCAAGGTAGAGGCCGTTGTGGGCAGCTTGGTCAGCCCCAAAGGGGCCATCTTTGCGGGCTGCAGCTGCGCGACTGCGCTGGCCAAGGTTGGGCTGATTGCCACGCTCCGCAGCACGGCAGCCGCGTGCCCGCTTGGCCCGGTTATCAACGTCATCGACGACATCTCGCTGCACGTCGTCGGCGGGGTGGCCACAGCGGGGCGCCAGCTGGCCAGGGGGGCCAAAGCCTTGGTCCAGGGGCTGCAGGCCGCTAGGCTGCCCATCTACTGGAAGAAGACGGTCGCGCTGGCCACGCCGGCGCTGAAGGCCGAATTGATTGGCCACCCCGACTGGCCGCTGGCAGCCAGAGCCTTCGTGCAGGCCCACAGGGGCACCTCGGAGGGGGCGCCGCTGCCGGCTCTTACCGCAGCGTGGCCACGCAGCTTGAGCGTGAAGCGGCGGCATTGGAGCAGTCTGCGAAAGGGCGCCGCGTCTTCCGCCCAGGCTGGCGCCTCGCCCACGTGCAGAGAGCGGGCCCGACGGCCAAGGCGCTGCCATCACAGGGGTCCCCGATGGCAGGCTGCGCACGCTTCGCTCGTCGGCGGCGCGCGCGGCCGGCTCCATGCCAACCGGGGCGTCGCTGGGGTTCGCCAGCCTGCTCTCGGGCCGCGGATGGAGGCAGGACCCGCTCGCGCTGCTGCTTGGCCAGGCCGCGGAGGCTTAACTGCCGCGCGCGGTGGGAGAAGCAGTTGGACAGGCCCGTGGCGTTGTCATGTCTGCAGGCGTCAAAGAAAGCTCGCATGCATGCGCGCCCCTGGCAGGTGGTCAAGGATCCTATCTCGGCATTGTCCCTGACGCTCGAGAGGGTCGGCTGGCGGTTCGCGGAGTTGTCGCCCGACGTGTTCTTGGACGAGCGCGGCCGCGAGTGGGGCATCAACCACTTCACACCTGCTTGCCTCGGCGGGCTGGCGCGGGAGGCGGCTAAGCGGGCCATTGGATTGATGGGCGCCCAGCAACGGCCAGCATAATTTTGGCCATGGGGGCCCCCGCCGTCGTGGCGGACCTCCCTGGAGTTGCTCCACGCGCCTGCAGAGGAGCTCTGGGGCCCACGTCAGAAGGCCTGCCTCCGGCGACTGCAGATCGGGGGAGTCTGGTCGCAGGCCCGGCTGGCGCCCTGTTGCCCCGACGTCGCGCCAGAATGCAAGCGCTGCGGGGCGGCCAAGGGCACCCTCTTCCACCGGCGTTTCCGCTGCGATGCGACTGCGCGCTGGAGGCAGGACGCGCCGCCCGAGCTGCTGGCCGCGGCTACTTTCCCAGAGCGGCAGGGGGAGCCCTGGACGGAGCCGCTGGCGCGAGGGCTCTTCCCCGAACCCCTGGATCCCTGGATGCCTCCCAGCTTCCGCCCTGGCAGCCTGAGTGGGCGTGGCGGGCCCGCAATTGGCCGCCAGACGGACTGGCTGCTGATGCCGGGTGGCGGGTGTTCACGGATGCCGACATGCCAGCTGCTTGCGCGCCGACATGCCAGCGCTGCGCGCTTGGGGCTGGTCAGTGGTTGTGCTGGACGCTCAAGGGGCAATCGTGGCGGAGGCCTGGGGCGGTGCCGCCATCTTTGGCGCCTTCGCAATCGGCCCGCGATGGCGAGGATTTCGCGGTGGCCCAGGCAGCGCGGTGCATCCTGGGGGCCAACGTGCTGGCGGTAGATTGCAAGGCCACAGTTGCTTGCGCCAGAGCGCCTCGCTGGGCGGCGAGGCCGAGGGCGGCCAAGGGGCACTTGTGGCTGGACATCAACGACAGCCTCGACGAGGTGCAGGCGGTCAAGGTGGAGCCGCACCTGAGCGAGCACGCGGTCCGGGACGGGAAGGTCGCGGCGATTGACCTTCACGGCAATCGCAGAGCTGATTTCCGGGCCAAGCAGGGGGCTGGCTTGGGCAGGGCCAAGGAGAGGGACATCCTGTTGGTCACGGCGTGCTACCAGATGGCACGGTACGCCTGTCGCTTCTCGGGCCGCATGGGGGCGGGCCTCGCGAAGGGCCCCCAGGATGCCGATGGGCTCATCTCCATGGAGGCCGTTGACATGGGAGAGTGGCCCGACTGCGAGGAAGATCTGGGGGGGCCCGGAGCGCCGCCCGAGGCCCCAGCAGTCTCGGCGCATTCCCCGGTGAGCCTGGAGCGGCGCCCTGCCGTTATCCTCGCTCGGCTCCTTCGGGGCCGCGATGCAAGGCTGCCAGCGGCGGCGGCCGGCGCAGCGGCGGCGGGGCAGCGGCCTGCGGAGGCTCCAGGAGAGCGAGGCGTCGCTGTGGGAGCGCACAGGCCAGCGGAGCTCATGCGCGCCACGGCTGGACGGCGGCCGCTGGCAGAGCAGGTGCTCGCCGCGCACGGCTTCGCCTGTGAGGCGGAGGCTTTGCGGCTCGGGCGCGCTGGCTTGGGGCGACGGCAGGCGGCCCGCGCGGCGGCGGAGGTCGGTGACCGCACGCGGGGCCGGCAGTGCGGCGGGGCTCGCGCGCGCGGGGCGGGCGCGCGGCGAGCGGCTAGGCGAGCTTGCCGCTTTGCTCCCTCCTCTCCCCCCCGTCCCCTCCCCTCCGAATTTGCTGGCGCAGGGAACGCCCCTGCCGGGGTCGCGCGAGCGGCTGCGGTGTCTCGCGCAATGATTGTTGGAGTGGAGTTTTTTGGTACGCTGGTAGCGAGGAGGTTAGTCAGAAGAGCGCCAGCAGCAAATGGGGCGGAAAAGGCATAGGCAGCGCCCCATGTTGGAACTGGACCGAAAAGACATAGTTTCCTGTACTCGATGCTGATTCCGCGCCAACGTTCCAGGACATCCGCGACGTTGGCTATTGGAGGCCAGCGGCTCAGCCACTCGTTCCCTGGGACACGCTGACCACCGACATTTTGACTGGATGATTATGGCTGCGATATTTGTCCGACGTGCGATCTGCGCCGCGGCGTTCGTCAATCGATTTAGTCGACCGTATGGCATCATGACGAAGAGCAGTCATGATGCTTGCCCAGCACCCCTGAACTTTTGCACATGTTCCGAGTTGCCGTTTGACGCTGGTTACGGTCAATTGCCCAATGGCGTTGTCCATGTAGAACCCACGCCATACGTGGGGCATGCTAGAGACATGGGGACCTCTGCGCCTGCCATTATTTCAGGCGTGGCAGAGAGAGAGAGAGAGAGAGAGAGAGAGAGAGAGAGAGAGAGAATGGGCCATTTCCTGCCCATGCATTTTTCCCAACCATCCTGTGGCTTTGGGTCCTTGTTTTGAAGAGACGGTGCCCCGCGTTCTCCCTCCTTCCTTCCTCCCGCTGCCTCCCCGCGGCCGCGTGCGTCCCCCGTGCCCCGCGTTCTCCCTCCTTCCTTCCTCCCGCTGCCTCCCCGCGGCCGCGTGCGTCCCCCGCACCCATTTCGGCACACCCCTCACACGTTTCGTGGCTCCATAGGGAGCTCCACCGAAGGCCCCAGTGCCCGCGGCCGCATGCGTCCCCCACACCCATTTCGGCACACCCCTCACACGTTTCGTGGCTCCATAGGGAGCTCCACCGAAGGCCCCAGTGCCCGCGGCCGCATGCGTCCCCCACACCCATTTCGGCACACCCCTCACACGTTTCGTGGCTCCATAGGGAGCTCCACCGAAGGCCCCAGTGCCCGCGGCCGCATGCGTCCCCCACACCCATTTCGGCACACCCCTCACACCATAGGGAGCTCCACCGAAGGCCCCAGTGCCCGCGCCCGCATGCGTCCCCACACCCATTTCGGCACACCCCTCACACGTTTCGTGGCTCCATAGGGAGCTCCACCGAAGGCCCCAGTGCCCGCGGCCGCATGCGTCCCCCACACCCATTTCGGCACACCCCTCACACGTTTCGTGGCTCCATAGGGAGCTCCACCGAAGGCCCCAGTGCCCGCGGCCGCATGCGTCCCCCACACCCATTTCGGCACACCCCTCACACGTTTCGTGGCTCCATAGGGAGCTCCACCGAAGGCCCCAGTGCCCGCGGCCGCATGCGTCCCCCACACCCATTTCGGCACACCCCTCACACGTTTCGTGGCTCCATAGGGAGCTCCACCGAAGGCCCCAGTGCCCGCGGCCGCATGCGTCCCCCACACCCATTTCGGCACACCCCTCACACGTTTCGTGGCTCCATAGGGAGCTCCACCGAAGGCCCCAGTGCCCGCGGCCGCATGCGTCCCCCACACCCATTTCGGCACACCCCTCACACGTTTCGTGGCTCCATAGGGAGCTCCACCGAAGGCCCCAGTGCCCGCGGCCGCATGCGTCCCCCACACCCATTTCGGCACACCCCTCACACGTTTCGTGGCTCCATAGGGAGCTCCACCGAAGGCCCCAGTGCCCGCGGCCGCATGCGTCCCCACACCCATTTCGGCACACCCCTCACACGTTTCGTGGCTCCATAGGGAGCTCCACCGAAGGCCCCAGTGCCCGCGGCCGCATGCGTCACCCACACCCATTTCGGCACACCCCTCACACGTTTCGTGGCTCCATAGCGGAGCTCCACCGAAGGCCTCAGCGCCGCCGCCCGCATGCGTCACCCCCACCCATTTCGGCACACCCCCCGCATTTCTCGCACGGCAGGGTCATCACCACGGTGGCGTGCCAGGGGCGCACCATGCGCGAAGGCGACGGGGCGGGGGAACGGCGCTCCGGGGGCGGCCAGACCTCCGGGGCGCGAGCAGTCCGCGGCCAGACCATCTCTCGGTCCTGTGGACTCTCGCCCTGGGCCGTCGGCTGCCCGGCGCGCTGCTCCCTCGGTCGACGTCGCCCAGGCGTGATCCTTGATTGCGGCCGCCACGAGGTAGGGAACGGCAAGAAGGAGGACGACGACTGGTGGCTGGAGCTCTACGCGCTGCTCTCGCGCATCGAGTTCTTCCTGGCAGGGCCGCCGCAGGGCTTGTGGAAGCAGCTGGAGCAGTTTGCGGCGCGCACGAAGCGGTGCAGGAGGGAAGCGACGGCCCTCGCCAGGGAGCTCGGCTTCACCGAGTTCATCCGCGAGGCCTGACCTGAGGAGCGTCTCCCCCGAGCCGCGCCTTCTCTCGACTGCCCGACTAATTGTTTGGCCTCGCGCCGCGGACGACCCGCGCGCGTCGCTGGGACCCTCTCGGGGCGACCAGCGCGCGTCGCGGGAACTCCGTGCTGCGGGGGGCCCGGCGCCTCGTTCGCCCGTCGTCGCTCTGCCCAGCGGTCAGAGACTTGCCCGCTATCAGCCAGCCAGTTAGCTAGTCAGCTCTCTCTGCTTCGCGCAGCGGACGACCCGCGCGCGTCGCTGGGACCCCGCCCGGGGCGACCAGCGCGCGTCGCGGGGACTCCGCGCTGCGCTGCGCCCGCAGCCTTGGATTTTGGAGTGCGCGGGCAAAGAGGAAGGAAAAGAAGAGCCGAAAGCGGGCGCGATCCTCGCAAGAGGCGCGCCGACATGGGCGTCGCGACGTGCGGACGCTGCCGTCGGGGTTCCCGCGGAAGCTGCCTGCGGCGGCCACGCCCAGTGTCACGTGTGTTCGGACAGGCATGCTCGACACTTACACTAGGCGGTTCCATGATCGCATTCATGCAAATATATTCACTCGCGCGCAGACCCATTCATACTCAGATTCCCTCGCGCTCTGACTCACCCGCGTTCTTTCTTTCGTAATCAGATCTATCGTATTCCTGTGCGTTGTGTACCCCGCCACATTTCGGCACACCCCTCATGCGGTTCGTGGCCCCATAGGGAGCGCCACCGAAGAAGATACTCACAATTGCGATACTCACAACTGCATATGGTTGGGTCCTTCGCCAGGATATTTTTTCCAAAGGGCTGCCACAAAGACAGCGCATGGCTCAACTCCAAGGCAGAGTTGCGTGAAGAAGGCGAATTCCGCAACGCGTGGCCTCACTGTGCGTGTCCGCCATCTTGCGAGACTTCCCACCATTACCGTAGAAAGGCCCGAGAGGGGAAAGTGCCCCCATCTTCTAGTTAGGACATATGGAAATTACCTATGGAAGTGCAGTCCCGAATGGCCCTGAAGTCTATGACATCGTCGCTCCACGCCATCTCCATGGATTCGGAACTGGAGAATGGGGTTTGGAGATTATGGCCGGGATGGGAGAACGAATCCGAAGGCGACGCAGCCGTCGGATATCGAAGGACTTGTCACGTCAGTATGCGCTCAGGTCGACTCATTGTTGACGCGGGTTGCAGGTTCAATCTCATCGCTGAGTGATGTATTACAAATGCTAACGTTATGGGTAAGATCCGGAAGCTGCTCCCAGGTATTACCGTCAATGCTGCTGGAGGCTCCAGTAGGGGCTCAAGTTCAGTTAGCGTGACGTGCCGTAAATCTCACGACGGCCATTTCCATGCATTCGTCATGCCCGAAACCCCGAGCTTCACTCCAGTTGGGGAACGATGCGTGGATCGCGGGTTTAGTTGTTATTGCCCCTTCGCGCCAAACGCCGTCCTTATTCTTGCCCGATGGACAAAGAGTCAATTTGACAGTTGATGGAAAGATACCGTGTCTCGCACTGTCAGGAAAATACGCGTTAGGCCGCTGGAGTTGCGCAGTCGCCTGGGGGGCGGCTGCTCTCGAGAGGTGGAGTTGCGCGGTGCCGGGCGCCGCTGTTTTCCTGGGTAACGCATGTCCTGCTGGAGGCCCCCCTGCCAGATCTGCCCGGGCCCGCGCAACCATAGATCTGCATGTGAGAGAGTTGGTGCCGCTCGCAGTTATCGAGACGACCGGCCGAGGCTGCATGGCGATCCGACCCCGCTGGAAGCGAAACCTGCGGATGTCATCATTTATTGGTACAACTCGCTTTTAATCGGTCGCGCACAGAATTGGACGCGCAGTGCAACGGGGGCTGCGAAGGCTAATCCGCTGCCGCCAACTTAGCCGGGTGTTATGTTTTTTGTTTGGGGGGGGGGAGGGGTCGGGCAGCGCGAGCGGCCCGTCGGGGAGAGTCTCGGGAAATCTACAACATGACATCCAAGATGGGTGCTGCGATTCCGCCCCCTCCCCCGGCGAGCCCGAAGCGGGCGGGGCCGTCGGCCCCGCCGACGCCGCCGTGGTCGACGTCGCCGAACAGCTGGCCAGACCAGGAGGCAGGCGTTGAGATGTCGAATGCCGAGCGTCTAAAGAATGACGCAGTCTCCGTCCAACAACTCCCGTCGCATCTCCCCACTAAACCTCTTTGCGAGGCATGCCGAGTGGGGGGGGGCCCTTCGATTGCAGCATCCCAAGAGCCAAGACGAAAGGGTTAAAGGTTCCCAGGCCATGCTCTGACCCCCCTTGCGTCGGACATCTCACCGCCGTGGAGCACGCGCTTGCGGTCGATGAGCTATCGCGGGGGCTCCGCGGGGAAACTGCGGGCGTGAACTTCCGCGATCGGTTATCGAATTTCGCCGCCGAGGAGGGGCCCATGAAAAGTCGACTGTCGACAAGCCCCGGGAGAACGATTGACCTATTGTTTCACGGATGGCGCCCGCGAGCTTGCAAGTGCGCGCCGGGGGCGTCACCTTGCACGCGACGCCACCACCCCCAGCAAGAAGCTTGCAGCAGTTGTCGAAAGATCAGACGGGATTGCCCAGTTGGGCACTCGCGCATTATTAGACGCCGCTGGGCTGCCGCCACCATTCTGGACGCATGCTGCGCGGTATTATTGTCTTTGCCACAACCTGAGGGGCGAGGGGCGGGCATCTAGTTGGCCTGCGTGATTCGGATCATCATTTTTCAGCTGGTCTTAGTCTTTTCGGTTCTCTGATTCGTTACATGCCACCACACGAATCTCGATTACGATTGGCCAGGACAGGTGGCGCTACGATTCCCGGGATACACCTGGGGCATGCGCACAATGCGGGGGGAACCAGTGGACCAGCAATTCACGCTGCTCTTTCGGGATCGCTCGAAGGGATGAACACGGCGACGGCGTAGGCCTGATGATACTCGGCTGGGCACGAAATCTTAAAGTTTACGCTGAAAAAACGGTTGGCCCAATTGCGGATAACCGAGAGCCTGCGTTTCCCTTGAAAGTCGCAGAGGAGAAGGTCCTCGCCCAAATTTCGTCGCTGACATTGCCGCGCAGAGATACAGCTAATAGCTTTTGCCAGTGGAGCTCAACGGGCCGCGGGACAGCTCAGCTGCGCGCGCGCCAACCGATGACGGCGAATAATTTGAACGCCCCACTCCGCCGCCGCCCCCTTTTGCGACAGATGAGAGAGGCGAGGCCGCAGTCGACTCCGACCCAGAAGGCCCCCCTGATGGCAAGGGCCTGGTGGGTCCGCGACCGGCTGAAGGTAGGCCTCTGCTGGTAGACGGATCTGGTCATCAACGGGGCGTTCCGGCCGAAGCGGGAGGGAAGCTCGGCTTTCGCTCGGTCGAATACAAATCAGAGAGACAACCGCGCGTCTCGCATCACGTTGCTCGCGGTTCCGGGGGGGGGGGGGGCGAGGCCAGGGCAGTCGTTTGCTCGCGCTACCCAGGACGATTAACTTGTCTTTGGATGGTCCACGGGCACATTGCCCCAGATGTTACCAGCAACGGGAAAACGAAGAACACGCACCGTGCGCGTAGCCTTCTTTTACGACCCGAATTACGACCCGAGCGCCAGAAGGCGAGTGGAGGACCCGCGCTGCAGTAGTCACTCTCTGAGGAAGATCCCTGGATCTACGGCCCCCAGAGCGCATTCCGACACGTGGCTTCGTATGACCAGAGGACCAAACGGATAATTCAGCCACGCCATAGAAAATACCCAGCCGAGAAGTTATATGATTTTTCGCAGTTGAAGTCAAGGGGGCGCGTCAGGCACATCTACGATTTGTAGGAATCACGCTTGGGAGCCCATGCCATTTGACGACTGTGGAGCTGTCATCGGACTCTGGCACTGAGCCTGACGATGAAAAGATTTGGCGGCAACAGGCGCGGATCGGGGGAGCGATCCCCCGGGGCGGTGACGTTCCAGGTTCAACCTGGGATGGCCATTGCCCTTGCCCCCCCCCCCCCCCCCCCCGAAACAGGCCCGCCCGGCCGTGAGCCTGGCGGCCGCCGCGCAGTGGCGTAGCTTGCCCAGAGTGCCACTTCAGTCGCGATTTTCTCATGGACAGTCCCACGGAGAAAAGGAAAGGGTGAATCTGGAGTATTGCTATAACCCTTTGGTACCGACGCGAATCAAGCGTTTGACCTGGTGAATTCGGCCACCGACTCAGTCGGGGTGCTGACCGACCCCCAACCGTCGCTGATTCATGCGGCAGCCGCACGTTCGGTTACAAAGACCGAGAGAGCATTGAAACCAGAAGCCCAGAAGGCTCTCCAGGCTGAGTGGGGCAGATTCAGATCCATCGGGGTTTGGGGCAAAAGTCGTGCTCAATAGCGCAAAGAAAGCATCCGGAACTCGCACGGCAAGTCTGCGCATGTTGGTCGACTCTGCGCGATACTGACTGAGGCGACCTCCGGATTGCCAGATGGGCACAAGGACCGTCAGTTCAAAGGGAGAGCTGTTGTTTCACGGGATCTGCAGCCTGGGCGCGCCCAAAACGGATCTTCCGACATAGGAGCGAAGGGATCAACTGATCCATTTGCATGGATCAATTGTGCCACGCTGGCTTGCGCCCTGTTTGAGAGAACGTCTGCCATCAGCAAGGGCGCTAGGTCCACGCATGCGGTTCTTATTCAGTTGGAACTACATCAGCGCGCGCCCAGATGAGGGAGTACGTTGGCTTGCGCAACCAGCTCAGCTGGGAACGCAGCCGCCACGTCCGTCCAACACCTCCCCTCAGAGCAACGTCGGCTGGTGCCATCGAAGACGTCGACGTGACTGACGTTCCCATGGAGGGAAATCCGATTGACGGCATGGGGCAGAGCGCCGGGGCGAGCGGAGCCCCGACGGGACAGGGGCCTACTGGCAGTTCCCGACAGCCCGCAGGTGGCGGTGAACCCCGAATCCCGTTGCTAGCGGCCCAGTCGGGGGGGGGCGGCGACGACGGGGCCCCGCCGCTGGGGCCGCCGGGGACAGGAACCAGAGCTTCTGACGTCGCGGGCGCAGGAGAGGACCCTGCACGCAATGCTCGCGGCCCGCGGAACGTCTTGCAATGGCGGCGTGCCTTGCGCGAGCTCTCGGAGGAAGTCGTGGAGGCGGAGAAAGTGGATGCTCCTCGATCTACTGAACGGGCTGCTACCGTTCACGAGATTTTGAAGCTGCACGCCGGATCGGCGAACCCAGTCATTTCTGATCCCAGCGATCTTCCGTTCTATTAACCATGTCAGGCTATTATTGTGATTGCTGGGGGCGACTGCTCATACATGCATACATTTCGCGGGAGACGATCTGTTTGAAAAGTGCCAGACAGGCAGATATCCAGATCAGTTCATGCGACCACATGCGCAAGACTGTTCGCAACACCTTCGTGGAAGAGGCACGCACGTTGCAGCGTGATTTCCTTGATTACTGGGGATTCGGCTACGTCGTTCTTCAAGCCCTAGTCGAAATCGAAGACCAAACCCTGAGTAATCCTTGGAGGGGGAATGACGCATGGATGTAGGCAAGTGGCCACCAATGCCGCAACGGGTCATTCCATGCGAATCTAGTTTCAGATCACTAGCTGGATCCATAGCAAGACTTCCGCATTCTTTCAAGAGCTGGAGGGCCACCGGACCGCTCGCGCTTTTCGGGGCCTCGACGACGCGTCTGGCAGCAACTCGCCTGGCAGGTGCAAGGGAGAACGACAGAGCCCGGTTCGCCACAAGGTGGCGCAGGCATTGGAAGTTGCGAGGTTTTCGTCGCTGAGGCTGTTGCCCGCATACCATTGGACATCATGCGTGCTTTCCACGTCGGAGGTGCCAATGCACGCTGGAAGTCCAGAGACGGAGATATTGACCCCAGATCGTTGTGGAATAACATAGAGATTGTTGTGGAATAACATATCCACGCTGCTTCGCTGTGAAATGAGCAGACGTATCGAACAATATCGGGCTGCGAGCAGATTCCCAAACATCGTAATAATGGACAGCGCGGTATTGTATAAGAAGTTGAAGCATATATCCTTTGCCCCATACAATTGTTTAATGAGAATCGCGATTCGTGCGTCAACGAGTAGGTTGTTCAAATCAAAGCATCAGCATTTCTTGCAGAATGCATTTTGAAGACAAGTGGGCTTGCGGCGTCTTCTATGCGCAGCCCTGCGGTGGTTCAGCCACAGGAGGCAGCCACCCACAGGTGGGAATGCGAAAAGAAGAGGCTCGGTATAAATGGCAGCCATACTGGATGAAATGGAATGCAAAGCCAGGGAACGTACCCTCCTCGACCACTGGTACCAAGCACTGCAAGGAACCGCTGGCGAGGGAAACGTGTCTCCCCGTGTTCCAAAAGCGTTGTTGCCAAATCTTTCACGCAATGTCCAAAAGCTATGTTGAGGATGCTTAGCCGTGGATTATCAAGCGAAAGGAGCAGCTCTACTTTCTGCCGCGCGCTGGTCCCGCATGCATTCCAGACATGCCCCCCGACGGTGCGGGACTAGGCCCATGCGCGAATGATGTGCATGTGGTTGGTGCATCGCGGGAGGTTGCTACCCGATCCTTCTCATGATTCAGTTGTGGCGCAGGTAATGGAACAAAGCGCCATTCCACAGCTGCGAGATGCAACTGAAGGGGCCGATGGCAGCGCTGCGGCGGTCGGTGATCCCATCGACCCAAGGGTTGCACAAAGTCCAGGGTCTGGGAACACTGGCTCTCCTGGGGGAGGCCGCATTTACCCGGGCGAGTTAGCGGAGAGTGATTTCCGTCGCATGTGCGCTGCAGACGAGGGCTGGATCCCCGCCCCGGGAAGCAACCGCCAGACAAGTTGATTGGTTGACCGTGAAGCGGCAGGGAACGACGATTCCATTTTTGGTTGGCCACCCCATCAGCGTCGGCAGCGCGTTTTTCAACACGAGGGGGAAACGGTGATTGCTCCCAGGAATGCCGAGCAATTGAGGGGCACCCGTCCTTGCAGTGCGACGAATTGTTGACCTGGAGAGACATGCGAAGCGCGCGTAGTCGAATCGCAAAGGGCAGGCGGTGGTCTCCAAGCCGGCCCCGCCGTGACACCAGAGAGTTGTGCATTGCGGAGGATATCAACATCGGGCAACATGTTCTTGGCCAGATTATCAGATGCTGAGAGCACGAAGACGCTAAAGCCTGCAGCGGGTTACGCGATTCCCCTCTGGGCACTATTGTTTTCTTTTAAGACAAATCGCACATCATTGAGCGATGATGCATCCTGCGCGGGTAGACTGGACTGGCCCGCGGCCGCAGTGAAGCGTTTCACAGACAAATGCTGCCGCGCCAGACTGACAGGCCCACCTTTGGCTGACCCTGCCAGAAAGGACGAGGTCCGAGTACATTGCTGGTTCCGCTACACATATGGGGCGCCCATCCTAAACCATGGGGCAATCGTCGCGGGCCACGCGCTACTGCCGCCAAGTCCTAATTGAGGCGGGGCGGGGTGGGGGGGGGGGGGCAAGCAACGACAGAGCGGAGTCTACAGTTTCCGCGAGGACCCTTATTCTCCTGTTCAACAACTGGATTATTCTACGGCAGAGGAGGTCTTTACGGATGGAATCCGCACCGGCCCCGACGAGAACGCGAAGTCGATCTGGCGCCAGGGGGCGAAGCCGCGTGTGTGCCGCAAAGACCCCGCGCGCATTGTTTCTGGAGCTCCGTCTGCGCGCGTGGACTTCCGCTGCGCCCCGTACCTCTGGAAGGGGGGGGGGGGGGGGGGGGCGGCCGGGCGCCGCCGAGGCGGGGCGTTCCCACGCGAGAAGCATTGGATATTGATTCCAAGATTGAATGCGAGCGGGGGCAGGAATAATGCGATATTATTCGCGCTGCGCAGGCCAAACTGGCGCCTGAGCTTAGCGCGTCACTGAACCAAGAGAGGCTCGAGCGTTCCCTTGATTCTGATCCGCTTCCAATGCGTGACCACATTTGGGCATTATTGTTCGAAAAGAATTGCGCCGTCGCAAAGCTTCGCCCTCTCGCTGCGAGCGATTTTCCCGGGGAAGTCACGAACGTGCGTAATTTGCTTCGTTGGGTGGCCGATATGGAACGACAGCCCGAACTGGGCAAGGCTGTTCCGGCGCGCGAACGCTGGCGTAACTATGCGTCGGCGGCCGCGTAGAAAGGGCGGCGATTCCGCCTCCGACGCCGGCCCCGCGGCAGCCGGCTCAGCCGCCAGTCTCGGCGGCGGAGCGGAGAGAGTCAGAACGCAGTGGAGGCTGCGCAACAGTGCGCTTGCGGAGGCAAAAGTCACGGCGGAAGCCAACGCGCAGGGCACGCCACAACGGGCGCGCACAGTTGAGGCAGAGGCAGAGGCTTGCGAGAAAAAGGCCAATGCCAGGTTGCGAACGGCAGAGGCACTCCAAAGGGAGCCCGAGGCAAAGAATCGAGAAGCGGACGAGAGGCGCGCAACAAATCATCGGCAGAGATGGCCGATATCGACGGAAGAGAGAAATAGGTAAAGGCCAAGATGGCCGAGATTGACACACATGGCACGCCGTCTTCCCCGCCAGGAAAATCCGGGGCAGCTGCCCAGGCGTCGCCCTGCGCAAAAGAACCGACACGTCTCTTCGAAGCGCCTTTCGCAAGCATGGGGGAGTTTCAGCAGTCACCTTCAATGCGACGGCGCCCCGCTGCCAGCTTAGCCGATGGCGGTGCGTCTATCCTTGCTCGCGGGGCAACGGGCGATGTCGAATTGGCAGATGATGGGGAATGAATACCCAAAAACCGACTCCGTCGATGAGTGATTGCACTCCTGGGCGGGCGACGGGATTTACGAGCCTCGATGCGCCGATCGCGCAGGTATCTACAGTGGACACGAGGGATTGGTGGGGTAAGACTCCGAATGCACTTGTTGCGCTTGTTCTTGCTATGTCCGGAATTCGCAATATCCTAACACTCAGGTGGCAGAGACTGATCACTCCAGGGTTGCACTGCCTAACGTGGTCGACTTTGCACGGGGCGCGACGACGGATGATCGGGATCAGACGCGGATTGAACTGTTCACGCGGTCGACTACAGTACTCACGCAGCATTTTCAAAGGCCCACGCGCACCTGACCGACAACGTTCCGCGGGGAGAATATCGGAGTGAGGGGGCCGAACGGTCATTCATTGTCCATGGGTGCGTGGCTGAATCAGGAGCTCGTGGTGGGAATGCTGTTTGTTGCGTTGTTGTTGTTGTTGGTGTTGTTGTTGTTGTTGTTGTTGTTGTTGTTGTTGTTGTTTGTTGTCGTCGTCCCGCCCGCGACCCGCCCGCGACCCGCCCCGCGACCCGCGTCGCGACCCACCCCGCGACCCGCCCGCGACACGCCCCGCGACCCACCCGCGACCCGCCCGCGACCCACCCGCAACCCGCGAACCGGACCCACCCTGCGACCCACACTCACCAACCCACTACGGAGGAAAAGCCACCCGGTCCCGACAATTGACGTTTACTAATCGGTCCTGGGCGTTGACTAGACAGACTTGCCCTGTTCGATGCATTCCTTGTGCGTTTATTAAACGGCTTCGCTTATCGGTATGATTCTGACGGGGTTGATTTTTGGTCTTCTACGCCCGAGGCCCGCCCGCGACCCGACAGCGACCCGCCCGCGACCCACCCGTGACCAATTTGCGACCCACCCGCGACGCGCCCGCGACCTACCCAGATTGGGTTGAACGAAAACATCGGCGCCTGCGGCGGGCTCGCAGCATAATGGGTAAAACTTTGGCGCCCGCCGCGGGCTTCTCCGGAGTCTCGCAAACTGCCGCCGCCCCGCCGCCCCTTCGCTCTCATCCGCATCTGCGGGGTGCCACGCATTTCTTTTGGCCAGAATGTGATTATGAGCATTCGGTCGCTGCTTCAGAGCGGGGCGGAGTTCAAACTCTGCGGTATCCCGGGCGCCGGGGGCATGGATATGTTTGTCTCCGACGCGGGGGGCCGCCCATCTGGCGCCCCACATGGGGGGCGCCCAGGCCGCGGCCGCCCAGCCTAGGCCATCGCCCGAGCCGACGCCCAAACCGAGTTCACGGACCCAGAATAAATCGCGCTCAACCCAAATGATGGCAGCGACCCGTCGTCTATATCAGAAGATACTGGGGCGCTCTTGCCTCGGGGCCTGCCCGCCAACTCCGACGGCGAAGCAGCCGCCGTGGGGGGGGGGGGGGCGATCGGGCGGGTGATGCTTCAAATTACCAGGACAGGCATATCCTGACTGGGGACTAGGAGATGCTTTTGCTTGAACGGGAAAAAGGGCCCGACATTATGAGTGAGGACGTACCCGATCAAATCCCCGATCGCATGAAATGTTTGGACAGAATGTGATTATGAGCATTCGGTCACTGCTTCAGAGCGGGACGGAGTTCAAACTCTACACTATCCCGGGCGCCGGGGGCGTGGATACGTTTGTCTCCGACGCGGGGGGCCGTCCATCTGGCGCCCCACATGGGGGGCGCCCAGGCCGCGGCCGCCCAGCCTAGGCCATCGCCCGAGCCGACTCCCAAACCGAGTCCACAGACCCAGCCTAAATCGCGCTCAGCCCAAATGATTGCAGCGACCCGTCGTCTATATCAAAAGATACTGGGGCACTCTTGCCTCGGGGCCTGCCCGCCACCTCCGACGGCGAAGCAGCCGCCGTGGGAGGGGGGCGATCGGGCGGGCGATCCCTCAAATTACCAGGACAGGCATTTCATGGCTGGGGACTAGGAGATGCTTTTGCTTGAACGGGAAAAAGGGCCCGACATTATGAGCGAGGACGTGCCCGATCAAATCCCCGATCGCATGAAATGTCGAGACAGAATGTGATCATGAGCATTCGGTCACTGCTTCAGAGCGGGACGGAGTTCAAACTCTACACTATCCCGGACGCCGGGGACATGGATATGTTTGTCTCCGACGCGGGGGGCCGTCCATCTGGCGCCCCACATGGGGGGCGCCCAGGCCGCGGCCGCCCAGCCTAGGCCATGGCCCGAGCCGACGCTCAAACCGAGTTCACGGGCCCAGAATAAATCGCGCTCAACCCAAATGATGGCAGCGACCCGTCGTCTATATCAAAAGATACTGGGGCACTCTTGCCTCGGGGCCTGCCCGCCACCTCCGACGGCGAAGCAGCCGCCGTGGGAGGGGGGCGATCGGGCGGGTGATCCCTCAAATTACCAGGACAGGCATATCATGACTGGGGACTCGGAGATGCTTTTGCTTGAACGGGAAAAAGGGCCCGACATTATGAGCGAGGGCGTGCCCGATCAAATCCCCGATCGCATGAAATGTCGAGACAGAATGTGATCATGAGCATTCGGTCACTGCTTCAGAGCGGGACGGAGTTCAAACGCTACGCTACCCCGGACGCCGGGGACATGGACATGTTTGTCTCCGACGCGGGGGGCCGTCCATCTGGCGCCCCACATGGGGGGCGCCCAGGCCGCGGCCGCCCAGCCTAGGCCATCGCCCGAGCCGACGCTCAAACCGAGTTCACGGGCCCAGAATAAATCGCGCTCAACCCAAATGATGGCAGCGACCCGTCGTCTATATCAAAAGATACTGGGGCACTCTTGCCTCGGGGCCTGCATGCCGCCTCCGACGGCGAAGCAGCCGCCGTGGGAGGGGGGCGATCGGGCGGGTGATCCCTCAAATTACCAGGACAGGCATGTCATGACTGGGGACTAGGAGATGCTCTTGCTTGAACGGGAAAAAGGGCCCGACATTATGAGCGAGGACGTACCCGATCAAATCCCCGATCGCATGAAATGTCGACGTGGGTGGGCGCGCAGCGCCAGACCAGTGGCCGGGAATATCATGGTTCTCAGGTTTCATACGATTCAATCATTAAATGTCATGGTGTGTTCCCCGGAATATCAGCTCTACGCAATGCTGAAGAACTGATCGGGGGAAGACAATTCGCGCGCAATCAAAAATATGTTCGCGAAGTGGTGCTCGCGCGAACTATTAGAGGATTAATCTTGGAGCATCCTAAGACGCTCGTGCTATTTGTATTCGACAAATCTCCATTCGAGTGTGCATGTGGTTATGGCGCCGAAGATCTCTGGGGCCGCATGAGTAAGCGGAGTGCGGGGAAGGCCCGACCCATGGCCGACCTCATGCTATACATGCTCCGTCGCTCGACAGACCTCGTCAGGAATTTTGGGGCATGGCGTTCGCTCACGGAAGTTCTGGAGTTTCTATGCGCGGACGGATGCGATTACCAAACCCTTGGATTGGGGATGCATGGAGTATCCATGCGTCGCTGGACGCCGTTCAAATCGTTGATATTCTGAGCGGCGGCTATGATTGCGACTCAGTTGGCAAAGTAGATAACTTCCGGTGCTCCTCGACAAAGGACGAACGCATCACCGAACACCCACTTGAACAGGATGTGGAAACACAAATAAACGATTGGTGGAACCGACCAGTCCCCACGGTGATTCGAGCCACTCAAGGACATTCTGTTCGCATTGTAGACATGCAGTGGACGTACGTGCCGAATACTTATATCACAGTGTCCCAGAACCACGGCCCGTTCATACATGTTACCGCCAAGGAGATCTTATTCAGTCACAAGCAGGTGACGTTAGCAGACCCGAGATAGATGACGAGCTGCTTGCTTTCTTGGTTGTAATGCATTCAGGTTCTTCCCACTGGCACTCGCGCCGTTGTTCCTGACATTGCCCAGTCTCTCCCTGTGTCTCAGCCAGGCGGACCAGCCTACGGAGCCAGAGCAGGTGCCAACGATTCAAGGGCGTCTCGACCCTGCAGATCAGCATTCGGGAGGGGCCATCGGCTCCCCCACGGAAGGGAATTCCTGGATTGCGCGCCTGGACCAGCAGAAGAACTGGGGTGGCATTCTGCCGTTTCATGAAAGGGGGGTCGATTACGGCAACAAGTTCAGGTTCACCCCCGAAGGGTATGTCATTTCCGAAGATATGCGTGGGCTGATGTTGACAAAGTCATCATTGTGAACAGACTGACGGCTGGCTGTCATCTGACGCGTCGTTGTCAAATATTTACGACGATTGGATGTGCAGAGAGTTCATATTGGACTCTGGAAATATTGGCTTTCTTGCAAGCAGACGAGACTTTCCTAGATCCGTTACGATGGAAAACGGTACGATCAGCCGCAGGCACACGACTGGAGATATGCTTCTGTTAACTTGCATAGTGTCCGCGTACGAGTGCGCCATTGCCCCGAATACAGCGCGTCTGCAGCTAGATCCCGAAAGTATCGCGCATGCCATGAACAGCCATCCGTTGACCAAATAGACCGCAGTCTGAAAGAGAAACGGCTCTCAATCTTGATATTTGGTTCTGAAGGGGATCAGTCGTATGATTCCAAAGCAAAGGAGGGCAGGACAATTCGTTCCTCGCAGGTTGCCGATGGTAATCTGCGGTCCCATGGTCCGTTCAAAAGGCAGTTGTTCAATGATGACAAGAGAACTGCGAAGCCGAATGCGGGGATGAATTGTCTTGCCAGGACAGCGGGGTCCCTTCCTTCTTGGACGGCTGACCACAAAGACAGCAACCCGCCATTCCGATACGAGCCATTTTCAATTCCTGGAGTTACCCAAGAAGAGGTCATGCCATAGAACAAGTGGATGAGGGGCAACGCCAGGGTCGTCGAGTGGCGGGCCGCAGCGTGGAGACACATCGACCCAGCGGGGGCGGATGTGTTTTGCGCATAGCTAAAGGTCGGATGGGGGCTCGGGGGGGAGGGGGGGGGGCTCGCGGCGGGTGGAACTGACCTCCTTGCGGCCGCGCGGTTGGCGGGTGCTTGTGCGGGGAAGCAAGGGGGGATTCAGTCTTTCATTGAGCATGGCCCATGCTCCCGCGTTGGCCCTCCCGTCGCAAATGCCAGGGCCCGAAGAATCGGCCGCGCTTGAACCCAAAAGAAGCAAACGAAATGCACGATGGGGTTACCAGAGCTCGGCCCCCACCCCAATTTCTACGTCGTCGATCGGCAGTATGCGGATGAACCTGAGATCGTGCCCGAGGAGTTTTCAGATGTCACATGCATGAATATGTTTACACATATATGTCTATATGTGTAGACATACAAATGCGCGAGTAACCCGCCCTGCATGGATTGGCATACTGAGGAGTCGCTACACTTTGACATTGCGAAGACCAATAACCCTTGACCTCTCGGAAAGGTGATGGATGTTTGCGAGGGCCAAAGATGGAGTGCTGAAGGGTCCCCAGGACGATTTGCTGTTAAAACTTCCAGACATGATCTGGCAGTACAGCGTGTAAGTTCGTCTTGCAGTGCGTGGCCGTTGGCGCAATTTTCGGTGAATGCGATGGCGGAGACGCTGTTGCCGAGATGGTCGGCAAGGTTCTTGATAATTTCGTGGGAAAGGCGATTAAGCTTGCCCTTCTCGAGCACAGGCTCCTTCGCATAGTGAACATAGTCAGACAATTTACCATGCACTTCATCGAACAATAGCGGCGCATTGTATTCCCGACAGAAATACAGCATGCGTTGGATGCCCAGGATGGGGAACATTTCAAGAGGTGACAGGGCGGGCCTCTGCCCGCGGCAGACGCGGGGAGATTCGCGTGAACTTGACGAGCAAGTAAGAGCAGCAGTAAAAGTGTTCCGACCTGTTGGGAACATTCATCGCGGACTTGGGGGCCATGCTGAAGTCCGGGATCCTCGGCCAATGCAAACCGCGATGGCCCATCTCATCGGCCCCAACAGTGGAAGGAACCATTGCAGGGTAAATGCGAGGACATGCGGGGGCGATTGGTTGCTAAACATGGCCAGCAGATCGCCGCAGTTGCTAGTGGAATTATGCGCGCCTTTGCAAAGTGCGGATTCCCTGATATCGGCTTAGCCGATGTTGGCGCGTACACGGTGCCCCAAAGGACGGCATCGTGCCACAGTTTGCAGCTCCAGTTTTCGTGCTTTCGATAAATCAAGGATTTCGGAAGGGGACTACCGCCTGCTTAGCCGGCGGTGTTCCAGCGCCGCGTCCTTTGAAACCTATCGAGGTTGAAGAAGAGGGTTTTCGAAGTGCCGACTCAGTCGGTGCTTTTGCTGCTCTTGCTCTCCCCGCGGCGCCGGCGAGCGATGGGCTGGCTTGGGCGACCGATGCGCTGGCTGGCCCCTCCGATGGCCGCCCCCTCCGCGACGGCGCGCGCGGGCGGCCTGCGCGGCGCGACGCGCCGCCGACCCCGCCGCCGAGGTCGGGGCGGCGCCGCGGTGCTGAGGGGGAGTTGAGCAGGAACCGCGATGCTGGATCGAGGCTGTCTTCAACATCGCACAAACAGCCGAGGCAGCCGATGCTTTGGGCGCATCAGGGGTCAGAAGGACAACGGACAGAGCGCCGCGCATCGGGCGGGCGCCAGGCTTCGAGCGGACGCACGAACCAGAGCAATTACCACAGGAGCCAGTACCGGGGCCCATGGGTTATCGTTCATGATGATGATGATCATGTAACTGTTGGTAAAAGGAAATGGCAGCGTCGTTCTGCTGACGACCATGACTTTTACCATGGCATCCGTCGTGCGAGGTGAAGGGAGAAGGTGCTGGCAGCGGCGCAGCCGCGGTGGCGCTACTTGATGGAGAAGGATGGGGCGAAGTGCCCGCGCGTGGACCTCTACGTCCACGTCTGACGCCCAGGGATATTCACGGGGGGATTCGTCGGTCCGTTTCGGCCTTCCGCGAGGGGGATCCCGCGGGATTCTCGGCGCCCCTTTCCACTGGCGCTGTCAAAGTTTCTTGGGGTTTGGCGCCGGGTGGGGGGCAGTGTGCCCCGGGGGGGGCCGGGGCACTGCGGCGCTGTCTGGTGTAGATTCGATGCGTGGGGTTACGCGCCCCGCCTCGGTGGGAATCGCGATTCTGCTCTCTCCCGCCCGCTCCCTGCCTCCGCCGCCCGCCCATATCTAGGCTGCATTGGGGGGGCGCCTCTTGCGAGCGCCGCGGGCCCGCCAGCGTGCGAGGGTAAACGCGGCGAGTCGTCGTCGCCGTTATTCTTCCTCTCTTTTGCTCTCTTGTATACAGTATGGCTTAACGGATCACAGACAGCATGTCTTTCATGTCCATCATGGGCCATGATACCGATGCGTTAACATCACCATCACAGCTTGCGAAGGGAACCGTATTCTTGTGGCGAATGTCTTCGACGGGTTTGTCGTCGTCGCCGTCGTCGGTGTCGTCGTCTTGGTGGGTACCTCTGTCGTCCTCCTCTGCCCCTCCGCTTTTCCTCATCTTCTTCCCCCCCCCCTCCTCCTCCTCTCATCGCGCGCGCGCCCTTCTCTGTCCTCCTCGCTTCCCCCCTTGGCGCGCGCGCGGGGAGGGGCGGGGCGAGACGGAAAAGGGGGAGTTTTGTTGTGCTTACGTTGCTCGTACTTGGGTGCAGCATTGGGGCCCTCGCCGCCCCGATTGGGTTCGCTTCGTCCTAGCCAATACGCGCTCCACGACAGGTGCGCGTGGTCGACCCTGGCGGAGGGACTCTCCCCCCCTCTTCCGCTTCCCTCCCCTTTTTCCCTCCCATCCTTCCCACATCCCTCGGCGGCGAGTCCGGGGGGGGGGAGAAGGGGCGGGCCTTCCCAGAAGGCTCGGACATCCCCCGGCCTTCTGAGTGGTCTCCTGTGTTTTTCCGAATACAGGAAATTGCCGAGAAGCCTTGCTGCCTTCTGAGGAGGACTTCTCCTTCCCATTTCCCCCCTTTGCTCGCCGCCGATCCCTCTCTCCCTCAGGAGGGGATTGACGCGGGCAGGGAGGAGAGGACGCGAGAGGGGAGAAAACAGCAACGGTGAAGGGCGTCAAAGGGAGGCGGGCTGAGCGGAAGGCAAGGAGAGGGAGCGGGAGCGGGAGGAGAGGGAGCGGGAGTGGGAGGGGAGCGGGCTGAGCGGGAGGAAGGAACGGAGAGGGGAAGCGGCGGAAACGAGGAGGGGGATCGGAGGGGAGGAGGAGGCGGAGGAGGAGGAGGAGGAGGAGGAGGAGGAGGAGGAGGAGGAGGAAGAGGAGCAGGAGGAGGGACCACTGCACATTTGATATTCATCAGCGATACTGCAACAAACCTTCCCTCCAAGCCCCCCCCTTCCTAGGTTCTTACACGGATGCGCCATGTCTGGGATTTTCATACCACGAAAATATGTGGGTGTTGCGCCCTGACTTTCCGACATCGTGCCAACACGCAATGTCTAGAATGTTTACCATGCTAACCCGTGAACCTTCTGCAAACTCTTTAAAGCATGCGCGCGGAGCTAAGGCGAAAACCACATTTTGAAAACGGGCCGCCCTCCATCTGCTTAGTTCTTGCTACGTGTTCAGACGACTGCCCGCGGCGCGAAGGCGAGCGCCACATGTTTTTCAGCGTGCCGCCCTCCACTCGTGAATAGTCTGCAATGTTTAAGAACATTGTGCGCGGCGGTGAAGCGACGACCACATTTTGAAAACGGACCGCCCTCCATCCGCTGAATTCTTGCAGACTGTTCAGACGAGGGTGCGCGGCGCCGAGGCGAGCACCACATGTTCTAAGCGGGCCGCCCTCCACCCGTGAAACCGTTGCACATCTCAAGCTTCAGGAAAATTGATTGTGGGGGGGTCTCAGGCGAAGCGCCTGGCCCGCCATTTCGACCGGCCTCGGGGTGCGACAGGGAGGAGCTATCGATAAGGAAAAGGATCGGAGCGAGAAACAGGAGGAGGGAGAAGGGAGAAAAAGAAGGTGGGAGGATGAGGGGAAGGGGGCTGCAGGGCAGGAGGGCGAGGAAGGGAGAGGGAGCGGGAGAGGGGGAGGGAGCGAAGGAGTGACGGCAGGAGAGGGCGGATGTCATGCAACGAGGGGAGGAAGGGATGGGGAACAGGCAGGAGGATGGTGATTAGGGATGGGCGGGGGGGAGGGGGCAGGAGGACGAGGTGGAGCAGCCGCAGCAGGAGGAGAGAGGGTGAGGGAGACGAAGGAGGAGAGGCAGGGAGAGGGGAAGGAGGGTGGGTGAGAAAAGGGAGAAGGAAGTGAGGACGAGGACGAGGAGAAGGCGAAGGCGAAGGAGGGGGAGGAGCAAGAGGAGATGACGAGGGCAAAGGCCACGGCGAGGATCCCTTCTCGGCTCGTCGTCGTCGTCATCCTCGTCAGCCTCTTCCTCCTCTTCCTCCCCCTCCTGCGTGAGCTTGTGCTCCCAATTATGTTCCATGCGCAAGCTTCTGTCCGCAGGGGCGTGTTTCAAGTCTCTGGGTGTCAGTGAAGCTAGTGAGGCCCCCACCAAATAATGGAGGCGGCACATCAGCTTGGCCGAGCATCTGAGCGGTGTTACGAGCATGTTTTACCAAATAGTTTATTGTTGGTTTGTTCCTGCCCTCGCCGGGACTCGCCCACCAGGGTCTGAGATCAGAAAATCCTCCTTGCCATCCTCCTCAGACCCTCCTCCACGCATATTTATCGTCGTCATCATCATCATCACCCTCATCATCCTAATCATTCTCACCCTCATTCTCATCATCAGCATCATCATCGTGATCATAATCATGATCATGATCATCATCACCATCATCATCATCATCATCATCATCATCATCACCATCATCATCATCATCGTCATCGTCATCGTCACCATCATCATCATCATCATCATCACCATCATTATCCTGTCCCTGCCCACTCCTCTCCCTCATTGCCTTCCATTGTTCCGCATCTTTTGTCACCCCTTCTCTTCCCCGAGAGTGGAACACCCTAGCGCTGCTAAAACAAACAATTGAACACAAGTGTGAGTCTACCTCTCCCCGGAGCGAGCGCCGCATCCGATGAACTGTAGGCGCGAGCGACCGTTGGTCGGGGCGTTAAGTGGAGCGCCATCTGAACGAATGCGGGATGCACCTCCTTCGACTTGTGCGAAACATAGCTGAGACTACCTCCTTTTCGGCGCCCCCAGCCCAAGAACAGCCCCTGAGTTTTTATCGAGGCGCCACAGAACACAACAAGCAAGCAACAAATAATCAGATTGAAGGATCTGGCACCTCCCTGCTGCCCAGAGGCCCCCCACGACCTAGCGGGCTGGGCACAAAATTCGGCTTCTTGGTCCGGGGGCCTTCCTTTTGAGTTTCAAATATGGTTCTGAAATTGATTCATCGGTCGTGAGGATGTCCTCGTGGCTTTCTTTGCAACCCGCGGAACTCTTCGGCATCATCGAGCATTCCCTGTTGATTCCGATGGTTGTCCTGACGATGTTCGTAGGAGCCGTCATCCAAAATATTTCCCAAGGCATGCCAATTATTTCGTCAGAAGTCCGGAGTAATTCCTCAGGAATCCCCAACGTGACGAACGATGGTTCACGTATTTCTTTAGCAACCCTCCCTCAAGAAGCCTACGGATGCACATAGAAATCGTATTGATGCCATTGATGGTTCACATAATCCCGAGGACGTTCTCTTGTGATCTTTTGGAACGTTTACGGGATATCGAGGAATTCCTCCGGAATATGTTCAGGATTTCTTGCAGACCTACCACCCGGCTGGTTTAGGATTCAGGAGTCTTTCGGTCTCGGGTGGGTTCCTGAGGATTTCCGTTGGGACTCTAAGGACTGCCAGTGGGATTTTGCCCGGTTTTCCAGTGCACACTTCGCGGCAGCCCGCCACCGTCTTTCCAGCGCGTCGACGCGCCACCTTCTGCTGGATGGTGCTCCCGCCGATGCGACGCGCGGCTTCCTCGCGCGACCAGCCAGGGACAGCGAGGCGCCCCCCTTGTCGCGGAGCGACACCCAACCGCCAGGTCGCGGAGCGAGACTCCCGCCGACGCGCAGCCTCCCCGGTCGCGGAGCGAAGCTTTGGCCGATGCGGCGCGCAACGCCGGCCACCCCCCCTTTTGGAAGGGGGCCAGGGGGGCCGCGCGGGGGCAAGGGCGGAGGAGGGAAGTTTCGCTCCGGGGGGCAGGCGAGGCCGGCGCGGGGTCGGGGACGAGGGAGTGGAGGAGGGGGGGCCGACCTGGGTGGCGCGACCGCGCACTCGAGAAGTTCGGCCCCCGCCCACAACCCTGATGACGGGGCGGGATGCGTGCGCGCGGTTCCTAGCAGATCCTCCTCGTCCTCCTCCGAAAAAGGGGGGGTCCTCCACGACTCAAGCAGACAAGTTCCTCGACGATCTGTTTACGCAGTTGCTCTCGATTCAAGCTGACATTCCTGCAGGAAGCGAACTGGTGTTTGGATCCTGCCGGTTCCAGGCAGATCTTCCTCGTCTTCCTTCTTTGCCTTCTCTTCGTCATCCTCTTCATCGTCGTACATACCCCACCGATACAAATAATCCCCCCGCCGCACCGCCGCACCATCAGACGTGTCCGCCAACGTTTCGGCTGAGAGTCCTTACGACGCATTCTTCCTCTGAGGCGAAAGCCCACAGTTGCACGGATGACAGGCTGGTGGTTACCTAAATCTGGCGCTCGCCATGGAGCCGCCGCGCGCAACCGTTTTTCAAGCTTCCAGTAGTTACAAGGATTGACGACGCCAACTCCGACGCCTACGCCAACGCCGATGACGACGCCTGAGCCTCCGCCAGTGCCGACGCTGGCACCGACGCCAGCGCGTACGCCGAGGGAGCAGTGGCACCAACAATGTCGACTTCAGCACCGACGCCGGCACCGACCTCTGCTCTGGGGGGCACGACTCGACTTGTCCGCCTCATTGGTGCTGGAGGGATGCACCAGCACATAGTCAGAACGCAGCGCTTAGGAATTCCAGTGGTTCCACATGCGTGCGAGGACACCGCTAGGTTGCACCGCGACGTCGGCACGAGACGGTAGATTAGTCGGCTCCTATTTCAGCACAACCGTCGGCGCCTAAGCCTGCGTCGACGCCAGCACCGACGCCAGCATGCACGCCGGCGATTGCGCCGACACCGACATCAGCGCCTACGCCATCGCCGACGCCAGCACCGACGCCTGCGCGAATGCCGGCGCCTGCACTGGCACCAACGACAGTGCCTACACCAGCAGCGGTGTCGTCACCGACACCAGCACAAACCTCGACGCCTACGCCAGCACCGACGCCAGCATAAAGGCCTGCGGTGGCACTGGCACCAACAATGGTGCCTACACCAGGGCCGTCGCCTACATTGACGACAGCACGAACGCCAGCGCCTGCGTCGGCACCCAAATCGGCACCTTGTTACACCAGCGCCGCTGTCACCACCGTCACCAGCAACAACACCAGTGCCTATGGCAGCACCAGCGCCAGTATGAGCGCCTGCGATGGCACCCGCATCAACGCCAGCGCCGACGCCAGCAGCGACGCCAGCACGAACGCTGGTGCCTGCGCCAGCACCCATTCCAGCGCCTACACCAGCACCGACGTTATCAAAGACTCCAACACCAATGCCGACGCATACACCATCATCGACGGTAGCCCGAACGCCTTCGATAGCGTCGGCTCCAACGCGAGCGCTTGTGACAGCGCCAGCGCCATCTCTGACGTCAGCACGAACGCTGGCGCCTGCGCTGTTACTAACGCCAGCGCCTGCATCAGCACTGATGTCATCACCGACGCCAGCACCAACGCCAATGCTTACTCCAGCACCGATTCCAACACCGACGCCAGCACAAACACCGGTGCTTACACGAGCGCCGCCGCCAGCATCGGCACCAGCAGGAACGCATTCGAATGCGCCGTCCCCAACGCCAGCGCATACGCCAACGCCGACGCCAACACTGACGCCAGCACTGACGCCAGCACTGAAGCCAACACTGGCTTCCCTTCCGACGCCTGCTTCAGCGGAGATCCCAGCCACGCCTGCAGCGATCGCCCCAACTCCGAGTTCGAGCTCGACTCCCTGACGCGGTCGACAATCTGACCTCCAGCCTCCAGCACTGGACGCTCCATTTCCACCTCCAACCTTTCCGACTTCAGGGCCGACTAACACATCATCAGCAACGAAAGTCGTGACATTTTCGTTGCGTCTGAGAGCACTTTGTATCTCAGGCTGCCGCCCCGATTCCGCGACGTTTTCATTGGCCCCGTTTGCGAGGGATGGTTCGAAAACGACTGAGGCAACAGGTTGGCGCACCTCCGCAGCATTCACATTAGGCCCGACTTTGTCTCCGACTCCAGGACTGGCGACCAGGCCAGCGCCGGCACCATCGCCAACGCCACCGCTTCTCACCAGCGCCGACCCCAGGGCCGACGCCAACACCGATGCCGGCGCCTACGCAAACGCCAGCGCCGACACCGACGACAGCATCAACGTTGGCGCCTTCGGCAGCACCACAGCCAGCGCATGCACCAGCGCCGACGCCAGCAACGGCGACAGTGCACCAGTGAGTCACTCAGCGCACCGGTGTTCAGGCGCTTACGCTGGCGCCTCAGCTCAGCATTAACGCCTGCGTCCGCACCAGCACCAATGCCAGAGCTACGCCAGCGCCGACGCCAGCATCGACTCCTGACCAGGAGCGCAACGGCCTCCAATGGCTATCTGCGCACGTACATCGGCGCTCTGGCGGAATGGGCTTGCAGCCGACTCCGGCTCCAACTTCTACGACTTCGGTTTTGGCCTCTCCGACTCCGGGTCTACGTCCAATTCGCCTGCACTCACGGCGAACAGCTCACCGATTCCCGCGCCGACCAGCTCACTGACTTCCGCGCCGACCAGCTCACAGGCTCCCGCACCGACCAGCTCGCCGACTCCCGAGCCGACCAGCTCGCCGACCCTTGCACCGACCAGCTTACCGACTCCAGCGCTGGCCAGCTTGACGGTTCCAACATGGTCCAGCTCACCCTCTCCCGCAACGACCAGCTTACCGACCAGCCCACAGGCTCCCGCGCCGACCATCTCACAGGGCCACGCGCCGATCAGCTCGCCGACTCCCGCTTCGACCAGATCGCCGACTCCCGCTTCGACCAGCTCGTCGACCCCTGCACCGACCTGTTCGCGGACAGTGTCCCAAGACCGACCTCGTCCTCCTTCTCCTCCTCCTCCTCCTCCTCCTCCTCCTCCTCCTCCTCCTCCTCCTCCTCCCTCTTCCTTCCTCCTCCTCCTCCTCAACCTCCTCCTCCTCCTCCTCCTCCCCTCCTCCTCCTCCTCCGTCTTCATTCCTCTCCTCCTCCTCCTCCTCCTCCTCCTCCTCTCCTCCTCCCCCTCTCCTCCACATCGTCCTCCACTCCCCTTCCTCCTTCTCCTCCTACTCCCCGCCATCTTCTTTCCCCTCATCCTCCTCCTCTCCTCCTCCACCTCCTCCTCCTCAGTCTCTTCCTCCTCCTCCTCCTCCTCCTCCTCACCGTCCTCCTCCTCTCCTCCTCCTCCTGCTTCTCCCCTTCCTCCTCCTCCTCCTCCTCCTCCTCCTCCTCCTCCTCCTCCTCCTCCTCCCCCTCCTCCTCCACATCGTCCTCCTCGTCCTCTTCCTCTTCCTCCTCCTCCTGCTCCTCCTCCTCCGCCCCTTCCTCCTCATCCTCCTGCTCCTCCTCCCCTCTTATTCCTCCTCCTCCTCCTCCTCCTCCTCCTCCCTCCTCCTCCCTCCTCCTCCTCCCCCTCCTCTTCTTCCTCCTCCTCCTCCTCCTCCTCCTCCTCCTCCTCCTCCTCCTCTCTTCTCTCCTCCTCCTCCTCCCTCCCCCTCCTCCTTCTCACACTGCTCACACGCCTCACTCCCCCACACCCTTCCTATAGTTTTTCTCCTAGGCGAGCTTTACGGCCCCGCGGAACCGAAGCGCTTTCTATACCTTGTTGCTACCGTTTTTTCCATTTTCGCCCTCGTCCCCCGCTGCCCCCCCCACCTGTTCGTCAAAACGTTCAGGGGCCCTTCGGAAACCATTGGAAACTCCTGCCCGCGCCTCTTGACTTGCACGCCCGTCGTTGGAAGTAGGCACCCTTGGATCTCCAGGTCCCAATCTACTTTGCCGGACCCAATGTACTTTATCCGCCTTCCGGTTTCATGATTTACTTTCCTCTTCCGATAGACGTGTACACTCCTGAAACTACCAAAATCATCATTTACCCGCCCGTTCGCCCGTCTTCGCCCCCGCTGGCGTCGTCGACGCCGTCGTCTCCTGACCCTTCTTCGGAGTCGTCTTCCAGGCCCGTCGTCGTCGCCGCCGTCGGTGGCGTTGTCGATGTCGTCGCCGTCGACGTCGACCGTCGCAGCCGACGTCGCCGTCGTCGTCGCCGTCGCCGCCGTCGCCGCCGCCGCCGTCGCCGTCATCGTCGGCGTCGTCGACGGCGACGCCGTCGGGGACCCCTTGCCGCGTGAGGAGCCAGCAGCCAGCACCGGCGGCGATGGCAAAAAGGTCCAGGACGATTGCTTGTCGGCGCGCCGTCGTTGCCGCGGCCGTTTGGATCGTCGTGTGCGTCGTGGTCTGCATCACCTGTGTTCTCGAAATCATCCTCCTCGTTTCGTTCTCGTTCTCTGTCTCCTCCTTGATTGCCATCCTCATCCTCCTCTTCCACCGTCCCGCAAGGAATAACACGGTTTCCTTCTTCCCCTCCTCCCCCCCCTGTATTTTTGCTCCGCTCCCTCCTCCTCCTCCTCCTCCTCCTCGGTCGGTCGGCCGGTCGGTCGGTCGGTGGAGAAGGTCTTAGTGGCATGACACCCATGCGATTCACAACGCGAGAAACAAGGGTGGTTGGCAGCAGGCAAGGTAACGGCGCACAGTAGCTGAGGCTACACAATCAGCTCGTTCGGGTCACCACCAGCCCTGGAGGGCTCAAGGCATGTGGGCCTCCTCCTCCTCCTCCTCCTCCTCTTCCTCGGTCGGTCGGCCGGTCGGTCGGTGGATAAGGTTCTAGTGGCATGACACCCATGCAAGTCACAAGGCGAGAAAAAAGGGTGGTAGGCATCAGACAAGGTAACGGCGCACAGTAGCTGAGGCTACACAATCAGCTTGTTCGGGTCACCACCAGCCCTGGAGGGTTGAAGGCATGTGGGCCGCACGCGTCCAGGCCCGTGGGCGCAAGCCGTAGTAGGTGGTCCAACCAACACGGGTCGAGTGGAAACTTGGACAACAATGGCCACAACAGCAGCAGCAGCGAGGGAGGCGGCATCGGCGGCGGCGAGCAAGGGAGAGACAAACACACGGTCAGGGCAACTCAAGCCTTCCCCACTCCTAAGTGCGGGGGGTATTCCTGTCCAGCGCGGGCAGCCCAACCAGGCACGTACACACACAGGAAACGCACACTTTTGCCGTCGTCTCGTGTCCACGCCTCGGGGGCCTTGCACAATTCCACTTCCGTGTGTCCACAAAGCTGAATGATCAGGGGGGGGGCAGCCTGAGACGTGGCCCACCACAAGCAAGGGATCCCACGCATCTACTTCCAATGCAAGAGGGTCACCACAGGCATGATGGAAACATTATCTCTTCTGGTTTCGCAGCGGGCTCTTTTCCCCAGGGTGGGGAGGCCAAAAAGGCCATCGGGATCTCTTAACGAGGTACGGCTGCCCAAGACATGGTGCGGCCAGAAGGAGCGATGGGACGTGGAGCAGAATTTGGCGGCAACTCTCCATTGCCTGCAAGCAAGGGCTCACAGTTCGCACTGTTCCTCCCGCAAGTGGGGGGTCGATCGCAAAACGAGCGATCTGCACGACAAAGGGGGTGTCGCGAATGACTTGCTTCCAGGCCTGAGCAAACTGTCAGCAACACTCACTGGGACGAATGATGCGCAGCAGGTGTCTTCTGGGCACCACGGGGAGCCAAGGCAACACGACAGGGGGGGGCAAGGCGGGGGGACGGGAGCAGAAATCAAAGGCACGAACGCAGCAGGGGGAGACGGGGGACCCAACCACGGGGGGCAAACAGGCGGCCCAAACACACGGTCATGGGCATGCGTGGCGTGGTTGTCGGGCAGCCAGCCCCTCCTGGCTCGCGCTGACAAGTTCGCGCCTCCTGGCGCGCGGCCTCGCGTTCTTCGGGGGTGGGTGGGGGGGGGGGCGGTCACGATGGCGCCAGGCCAAGAACCATCGTTTGGTAGCGCACAATTGTTTAGTAAAACGGGCGGGATTGTCAAACTTGCGCGCGCAAGCCTGGCAGAACCCCCCCAGTCGCAAAATCGGACAACGTGGCCGCCGACTTGTGAATCTCGCTTACATGCGCTCTCATGAGAGCGCTCGCGGTGGCCACTGGCCACATGGACACAATCGGAACATGCAAAGCCAGCGTGCCGCGGTGCCGTCGGTGGGGGGGCATGCGGAGCGCGGGGGGGGCGCGCCCGCAATCAATCGATCAAACCTCCGGGAGTCATGTTTAAGAAGGGTATTCTGCCGAGCGCGTTCTACCACTCGCTGCAACGCGGCTCGGCAAGATCTGGGGGGGGGGAACGGGCGAGCGAGACCCAACAAAGTAGGGGGGGGCCCTCAACGACAGGCCGTTCCTTGCAAGCAAGCATGGTTTCAGCCCCCAGCCCTCAGAAGAGGTGAGCTTCCGCATTTAAAAAGGCCCATGCATGAGGGCGGGCGAGCGGGGGGAGTCTGGCCAGGTAACGGAGGCGACAGGTGTGGAGCACATGCGGAGCACAT
The DNA here is from genome assembly GCA_963575745.1 of Prorocentrum cordatum. Taxonomy (NCBI): domain Eukaryota; class Dinophyceae; order Prorocentrales; family Prorocentraceae; genus Prorocentrum; species Prorocentrum cordatum. The sequence continues at coordinate 342,027 of CAUYUJ010014624.1, forward strand.
CATCAATGTGAATACCGTAGCACGAGTAAGCACGTCCTGGTAAGCCAGGCAGGGGTCCTGGGCATTGCTGTGGAGAGGAAGCCGCAGGGCGCTCCTATAGATGGCGTCATGTGTATTTGCTGCGGGGATAATTGCGAGAGACACAACTGCAGGAGAGAAGTTTGGGCGCGCGAGAGGAGTCGACGACGACTGACAGTTTTTGACATTTACAACTAGAGCCAACACATTGCAATATCTTGAGTCGGGAGTCCAGCAATGAGGGAAGTCATATGTAGTTGCAAATCTTCGCGCCGCTTGCAATTGCCTTTGCGTGCGTTTGCCGCCCTCGTCCCGCCCCGCGCTCCGCCTTCCCCGAGCGTCGCCTTCTCCCTGCCGCGACCGCCCCCTCGCCCCGGCTGCTAGGTTGCCCACTGGTGCGCCAGAACCGCGCCAACCGCTTGGAAGGCGTCTGGCGGCTTCGCCCTCAGGCGCAAGTCCAAGTGCCCGTCGGGGAGAGAGAGCAGCTTGTTCCGGCGCCTCAGTTGCGCCCTCGCCGCTCTGTCGCTGGTAGTCCTACGGCGGCCCTTCTCCGTGTCAGCCCTGTTCTCCCACCGCCTGCGTTCGCAGCAGAGGTCCTCGAGGCGCGAGATCGTGAGCCCCCCCGCCCACAAGCTCGAGTCAAACGGCCTCGGCTTCACCAGCTGGAGCAGGGCTCGGAGGCGCTTCGAGTCGCCGGAGTCGCGCGTGGTGCAGCGGCGGAGCATGGGGGAAGGGGGGCAATGCAGGTCGGCTCTCTTGCCCCCCCCACCCGCGCCGCCCTGCCCCCCATCCCGCCTTGATATCTCTCGTAGACGAAGGGGGGGAGGAGCGCCAAGAGTGCCGACCTGCATTGTTTTCCTCCTCCCAGAGGACCGCCTTTGCGCCCTCCCCCGCGAAGTCGTTCTCCGCCAGGGTGAGCCCGCGGGCCGCCCTCTGACGGACAGCGGCCAAGTTGCGAGACATCAGCATCCTGTGCCACTCGGTGTGCACGAGTAATTAGCGTCTTCTCGAGCGCGTCGCCGAGCGGCTGCCCCATCTCCGATTGCCGCGCAGCCGTCGTGAAGCGGCTCTTGCGCATGAGCTCGGCGACGTACTTGGCCATCACCTGCCTCTGCTTGTGCGGCCGTATGTGGCCCGCCTGGCGCGCGTGCTCCCCGTTCCAGAAGGTCCTTTGGCACCCTGCGTGGGCCTGCCATCACCTGCCTCTGCTTGCGCGCCCTTCTCTGGCCCACCTGGCGCTCGTGCTCTGCGTTCCAGAAGGTCCTATGGCACCCTGCGTAGACCTGCCTGATGGTAGCGTCGTTGACCACCGAGGCGAAAGCACTCGCATTGAAGCGCCTGCCTTCCGCGAAGGCTTGTCCCGAGCTTGCCTCGTAAGTCACCGGCGCTTTCTGGGGCAAGCCCTCGCCGTTGAACTAAACCCTGGTGGGCAGGATTCTCTGGGGCACCGAAGCAAGGGGCGCCTTCCTGGAATCGTGGAGAAGTGCGCGGAGGCCCAGGTCGGTGGAGTTGAGCTCGCGCGACGCCTCGCCGCCGCGGCGCGTCGGCCGCCCGGGGTGGGCGAGGACTGGCGCGACCAAAGAGTTCCAGGCCAACCTCGCGCAGAGCATCTCAGCCACGCTGCGCCCGCGCGGGTTCCCGACTGAGCTTGCGGCCCTGGCGCTTGCAAAGGCGACCAAACCGTCCGCGTCGTCGTCGCGCGCGCGGGCGCCGCGCCGGAGCAGTCCGACCTGGCGCTCGGCTGCGCCTTCCTTCCGCTCGCCGCCATGTTGCCGACAGAGGGGCAACCCAATTCGCCCTGCGCAGTTGGCGCGGCGGCGCCCCGCGGGGCCCCCTGCCCGTCGGGCCCGGCGCGGCAGCCACGTCGGCGACATGCCCAACAACCTGGGGCTCGACCGGCCGCGGAAGAGGCGGCGCAGAGGGAGAACGAGGTGGAAGAGAACATAACAAGACAGGAGAATATCATAAGGATAAGAATACCAATGCCGAGAGGGCTGGCATACCCAAAGTGCGCCGCAGACGCCCGCGCCCCCGTCGGGAAGCGATCACCATTGCTTACGTCCACCAGCGCCCGCGCAAGTTCCGCCGGCGCCCCCCGGAGGGGGGGGGGGGGGGCAATGTTCGACGGAAGCGATTGAACAAGAGGGGAAGGCACGGGAAATAAGAAGAAGATGGCGAGGCGAGAAGAGGGGGATTATCCGGGGGGGCGTCGAAGAGCAAGCGGGGAATAGTTCGATAACATAACAGGACAGGCGAAGATCAGAAGGATAGGGACACCGATGCCAGGAGGGCTGGCATCCCCAAAGTGCGCTGCAGAAGCCGACGTCTCCGACGGGGGGCGATCACCAATGCTCACCTCCAGCTTCCGCGCAAGTTCCGCCGACGCTCCCAAAAGGAGGGAGTTGGCAATGTTCGATTCAACCCTAGTTGCGCCGCAGCCACGAGGCCGATGCCGCGGGGGGGAGGACGGGGAGTGGTGGTACAATGTGAGAGATCCGCGTATGTGCACCAGTGCATGCGCCGAAAAGGAGGGGCGAATAAAATGGCAATGGGTTCGAAGCATCACGGGGGCGGGGGTCAATTATCCTGGCGAAGGACCCAACCATATGCAGTTGTGAGTATCGCAATTGTGAGTATCTTCTTCGGTGGCGCTCCCTATGGGGCCACGAACCGCATGAGGGGTGTGCCGAAATGCGGCGGGGTACACAACGCAAAGGAATACGATAGATCTGATTACGAGAGAAAGAACGCGGGTGAGTCAGAGCGCGAGGGAATCTGAGTATGAATGGGTCTGCGCGCGAGTGAATATATTTGCATGAATGCGATCATGGAACCGCCTAGTGTAAGTGTCGAGCATGCCTGTCCGAACACACGTGACACTGGGCGTGGCCGCCGCAGGCAGCTTCCGCGGGAACCCCGACGGCAGCGTCCGCACGTCGCGACGCCCATGTCGGCACGCCTCTTGCGAGGATCGCGCCCGCTTTCGGCTCTTCTTTTCCTTCCTCTTTGCCCGCGCACTCCAAAATCCAAGGCTGCGGGCGCAGCGCAGCGCGGAGTCCCCGCGACGCGCGCTGGTCGCCCCGGGCGGGGTCCCAGCGACGCGCGCGGGTCGTCCGCTGCGCGAAGCAGAGAGAGCTGACTAGCTAACTGGCTGGCTGATAGCGGGCAAGTCTCTGACCGCTGGGCAGAGCGACGACGGGCGAACGAGGCGCCGGGCCCCCCGCAGCACGGAGTTCCCGCGACGCGCGCTGGTCGCCCCGAGAGGGTCCCAGCGACGCGCGCGGGTCGTCCGCGGCGCGAGGCCAAACAATTAGTCGGGCAGTCGAGAGAAGGCGCGGCTCGGGGGAGACGCTCCTCAGGTCAGGCCTCGCGGATGAACTCGGTGAAGCCGAGCTCCCTGGCGAGGGCCGTCGCTTCCCTCCTGCACCGCTTCGCGTGCGCGCCGCAAACTGCTCCAGCTGCTTCCGCAAGCCCTGCGGCGGCCCTGCCAGGAAGAACTCGATGCGCGGCGCCCGCATGAGCAGGAGGTCCTCGTGGCGCGTGGCGCGCGAGAGCAGCACGTAGAGCTCCAGCCACCAGTCGTCGTCCTCCTTCTTGCCGTTCCCTACCTCGTGGCGGCCGCAATCCAGGATCACGCCTGGGCGACGTCGACCGAGGGAGCAGCGCGCCGGGCAGCCGACGGCCCAGGGCGAGAGTCCACAGGACCGAGAGATGGTCTGGCCGCGGACTGCTCGCGCCCCGGAGGTCTGGCCGCCCCCGGAGCGCCGTTCCCCCGCCCCGTCGCCTTCGCGCATGGTGCGCCCCTGGCACGCCACCGTGGTGATGACCCTGCCGTGCGAGAAATGCGGGGGGGGGGCCGAAATTGGTGGGGGTGACGCATGCGGGCGGCGGCACTGAGGCCTTCGGTGGAGCTCCTTATGAAGCCACGAAGCGTGTGAGGGGTGTGCCGAAATGGGTGTGGGTGACGCATGCGGCCACGGGCACTGGGGCCTTCGGTGGAACTTCCTATGGAGCCACGAAACGTGTGAGGGGTGTGCCGACATGGGTGTGGGGGACGCATGCGGCCGCGGACACTGGGGCCTTCGGTGGAGCCCCCTATGGAGCCACGAAACGTGTGAGGGGTGTGCCGACATGGGTGTGGGGGACGCATGCGGCCGCGGGCACTGGGGCCTTCGGTGGAGCTCCCTATGGAGCCACGACTTTCCAGTGCTCAGCGGAATTTAAAATTCCATTGCCCCACGTGCTGACGACGAGCGCGCATATTAATTTCTAGCTACGTAAAAATTAATTAATATATAGAAAAAATTAATGCGGGCGCACGAGTGCTCGGCGCGCTGTGCGATCGTTGCATTATTATTATGAAGTTGCGTTGGGCCTCGCAATCACGCGTGGACTTTTCTATTGTGGACAGTACAGAACTCCCCAACATCCGTCGGCCTCCTTAAAGGGCCACATAAATTTCAAATTCAATTTTTGGAATCACATGTCGACTTTTCTATTGTGGACAATACAGAACTCCCCGACATCCGTCGGCCTCCTTAAAGGGCCGCAGAAATGTCAAAATCAGTTTTTGGAATCACATGTCGACTCTTCTATTGTGGACAATACAGAACTCCGCAACATCCGTGGGCCTCCTTAAAGGGCAACAGAAATTTCAAATTCAGTTTTTGGAATCACATGTCGACTTTCCTATTGTGGACAATACAGAAATCCCACGCGCGCGCGCGTCGGAGTTCTGAATTGTCCACAATACAGAGGGTGACCCGCGCGGGGTCGGGTCACCCGAAATCCTGTCGGTCACCTTAAGGTGACCGACGGGATTTGGGGTGACCCGACCCCGCGCGGGTCACCCTCTGTATTGTCCACAATAGAAGAGTCGACATGTGATTCCAAAAACTGAATTTGGATTTGTTTTGGAGTTTTGCATTGTCCACAATAGAAAAATCGACATGTGATTCCGAAAACTGAATTTGAAATTTCTGTGGCCCTTTAAAGAGGCCGACGGAAGTTGGGGAGTTCTGTATTGTCCACAATAGAAAAGTCGACATGTGATTCCAAAAACTGAATCGAACATGTCTGTGGCTAAGGAGGCCGACGGACGGACGGGGAATCGTTCGCGCCCGCGAGGGCACACATCATCATCATCATCATCAGCATCATCATCATCATCGCCATCATCATCAGGGTCAGTATTCATCATCATTCAGGTGGGCCGAAGGCTATTAGATGATCAAACAGAAGCGTCAAGAATTCGACAGTATGTGCTCGTCCTCGGGGGGGGCAGAGACAGAGAGAAAGAACGCGACGCGACGACGATGGAGCGGCGACGGCGGCGGCGGCGGCTGTTTCGGCCGCGCTCCCCTGCTGGTCGTTTCGGCCGGCGGCGGCGGCGGCGGCGGTGGCGGCGGCGAGACGTCGACGGCAACGGGGGCGCGGTGCGAGTGGGGACTGCCCGGCGGTGCGCCGTTAGTGACCCTCGCACCGTTGCTCCCCGGCCCCGCGCACGGCGCGGAGAGTGCCCCTTGTTGGATGAGGGTCTCTCTCTCGTCCCTTTCCTTTTCGAGGCGTGTTCGTGATTCACCTGCGCGCTCTCGGCACTGTCCTCACTGTCCCCCTCCCGAACAACTTCACCATGATGTCTCCTTCCTCCCTCCGCCATCGTCCTGATTCCATTCATCGGCATTCGTGCCTCCGCCACTTCCGTCTGCGCCTCCTCCGCTTTCTCCTCGCCGTCGTCCGAAGATGCCCGCTCTGACGTCCGAGGATGCCCGCTTCTTCTGCGCCTCCCCCGCTCTGACGTCCGAGGATGCCTTCCTACATTTCTCTGACGTTTCCAGGCCTCCAGAGGCCTTTGCTGCCGGGGGCCTCCAGGGACATCCAGGGACATCCGGCGACCTCCAGGGACCTCCAGGGACCTCCAGCTGCGCGGGGAATATATATATATATATATATATATATATATATATATATATATCAACAGCGCCCTTCTTCAGCCAGCGCGGCGGCGCTCGAGCCTCGGCCCTGGCGGATCGAGATTTTGGGAGTTCTGGCTTTCGGAGGGGGGCCTCCTCGTCGTCGCCCCAGCTGGACGCAGCCCGAAACGACGGTCATGGGGGGGCACGGCCGAAACAGCTTTTAAGCTCACGAACGGCGGGGGAGAGCCAGCAACCCCCCAGGGGGAAGAAGAAAAGGGGGAAAGAGGGCGGGCAGCACGTTGCACCGTAACAAACAGCCATTTTGGCTGAGTGCTGGGAGCGGGCTCCGCTCCTCCTGTCCTCTCCCCACACAGCAGCGGCCAGCATCGGCCGCCGACCGCCGCCGCCGCTGCCATGCCCGTGCTGGGCGTCGACGTGGGGGGCGTCGCGTCTGGGGAGGGCGACGACGGCCAGGGTGGTCGTCTGGAAGGTTCTGCCAGGTGTGCAAGCGCATGGCGCACTCGGAGGCGGCGCCGCGGCGGCCTGGCGGTGGCGCCCAGCCCGCCGCCAGATTCGCCGCGGCGCCTCCGCGGGGCGCGCCATGAGCCTGCGCGCCCCCAAAGGCGATGACATCTATATGGCTGTGGAGCACGGGTTCTGGCCTTTTGCGGTTCTCTATGCGGCTGAGTTCGGCCTGCGTGACTTCCACTTCATCAGTCGCACTAACCGTGGCACGTGGCATTCTCGCCATCATAGGTTGGGCCAGGTGGAGGCTTGGGTCGTGCGGCTGATCAGGAGCACAGGTCTGTTCGAGATGGGGCTAAGGCAGATGAACGTCCACCTGACCAAGCAGAAGAGCGGGCCTGATGGGAAAGGCGCTAAGTGCGCTGACGACCGCGTGGTCTTGACGCACATGATCGACAACGACCTCGAGTGCCTGTGGAGCGTCATCCACGAGGCTGGCCAGCAGCAGGCCAACACCATCAACGCCGTCATCCAGTACACGGGCGTCAGGGCCGCTGGGTCTAAGTGGGACCCCGACGACGACGACTTGCTGCTCAGGATGAGCACGTTCTGGGAGGTGGCTGGCGCATTATTGTTATTGGAGGGGGCGTCAGGGTGGGTATGTGTTTTGTAGCTCGGTGATCTTCATCGTCGTCGTCGTCGTCGTCGTCGTCGTCTGTCGTTGTCGTTCGTTTGTCGTTCTTCGTCGTTGTCGGGGATTCCCCTCTTCTTTTTTGGAGCCCCCTCAGTAATAATAACAATCCGCTAGCCCATGGAAGGTCGCGGACTACTTCGGCCTGCCGAACATGGACATCTGGGACCAGCTGGCGCAGCTCGGGCCGCCTCATCGCCCCGCGCCGACCGACAAGACGCCAGAGCAGTTGATCGAGCAGTGCCGGCGCCGCTCCAGCAGGGTGCGCCGTCGCCCGCCGACGGAGGAGCTCGACGACGACGGCGACATCATCGACGGCGACGACGACAATCGCCCAGATGGTGCTGGCGGTCGCCCCCGAGGAGGCGGAGGAGGCGGGCGGCCCGTGACGCCGCCGAGGAGGTCGGCGGCGTCCACTCCACCGCCGAGGAAGGCAGCGCCGAAGCTGCTGGTGGCCAAGAAGGCGGCGTCGCCGCCGTTGGTGCCGCCGCCGACCCACCTCGCCGCCGCGCCGCCCGCCAGGGGGTCGGTGGCCGCCGCCTCGGCTGCATCGGCCCAGACTGCGAAGGCGGCGGCGGCGACGGCGATCCCGCTGCAGCCTCAGCAGCCGAAGGTGCCTCCTCGTCCTGGGCGCTACGCCATGGCGACGCCGCCGCCGACGCCAGGGCGCCCGTCGTCGTCGGCTGCGGGCGCAGCAGCGCCGGCAGCGACGATGACGCAGCAGGAGCTCCAGCATCAGGTCGAGATGCTGCAGGCGCAAATGAACACCCTGATCGCCTTGCAGATGTCGCCCGGGGCTGCTTCGGCGTCGTCGTCAGGAGCTGCTGCAGCGGCAGCCGCGTCTCCTCCTCCTCCTGAGCCTGGGGCTGCATCGGCCGGGGGGGAGGAGTGGCAGGGCTGGCAATCGGCCACGCAGCATTCGAGGGCCTGGAATCTGAAGAAGTTAGCTCGAGCACGGGCCTTCGGAGCTGGCGCGAGGCCTACAGGAGTCCGCACGGCGCCTGCGATAACCATGTGCGCCCAGTGCAACAGCAATCAGCCTGGCGCATACTGCGTTAGGTTTGCGTGCAGGGTGTGCTGCCAGAGGTTGCAGGAGTCGAACCCAGACACTATTTGCGAGCAGCACCGTGCTTGAAACAAGCACTGCCGCGTCGTGTGCTCGACCAGCGAGCGCCCCTGTAATTTTGCGACCTGGACGCGCGTCAACAACGTGACGACTGCGCGGTCGCCGCATAGTCAGGGGGGTGCACGCTATTCTTCGCTATAAGTGCGCAAGTTACGAGACGACTGCTGAGATCGGCGCTCGACCCGTCCGTGGAAAAATCATCATCGCCATCATCAGACATCAGAGGGCGATGAATGAATGAGGATGGCGAATGAGGAGGAGGAGGAGGAGGAGGCGGAGGAGGAGGAGGAGGAGGAGGAGGAGGAGGAGGAGGAGGAGGAGGAGGAGGAGGGAGAGGCAACAGCAGCAGGAGGAGGGAGGGCCGTGACGAGGAGGGATAGCGAGGAGAGAAGGGTTGGAGGGTGGAGAAGGGGGAGGAGAGAAGGGTTGGAGGGTGGAGAAGTGGGGGGAGAGGAGAAGGGGGGGCCACCCGCCAGCAACAGCGGCCTCCTAGCCAGCAGCGCCCCCTGCAGCGGCGGGGACATATGCCCCCACCCATCCGTTCAACTACGTCAGCTGCGCCTCCACGAGAGCTCCATGGGTTATTGGCCACGCCCATCTTCTTTGTCTGCATGTGATTTGCGTCAGCTGCGCCTCCAAGAGAGCTTTCTGAGTTCTTAGTTACTTCGGGATGGGCCTGAACATCTGGGCCACGTCAGATTCTGCCTCTGGAACGCTTTCGGGACAACAAGTGGCCCATGTGGGTTGGGCATGTCGATTGGTCCGCGCACTCCTTCCATGGTCGGTCTGCTCTGGAACTTGGAACCCTGCCCCGTCTCAATTTCTACCACTTTGGCTGTTTCGGCCGAAGGCCAGGCCGGCTGCGTCGGCCGGATCCTGACGGCCGTTTCGGCCAACTCTCTCTTTCTTGCCGTCGTCGCGTTCGTCGTCGTCTGTCGCCGCCGCCGTCGACCCTCGCTCGCCGCCGCCCTGCGCCTTCTTCTTTCGTCGTCGTCGTCGTCAGCGCTGCTGCTGATCTGCCCGTCGATCGATCGTCGACCCCCCGCTACCCTCCCGCCTGCGGCTCGCCTCCTCCTCCCCCCCCTCCTCCGCTTCCTCCAATTCCATTTCCATCTCCGCAACCGTTTTGGTTCAGTGTGTACCGACGCGGGCTGTTGCGGCCCTTCAGAACGAACATAACGTGTGGACTCGTCGACTGGCAGTGGGAGTTACGCCAGTCATGCCCGCTAAGGCGGTCAAGCGTGAGCAGAAGGGGGCTGCCTCGGCCCCCCCGCCCATGAAAAGGGCAAAGGCGAAGGCTAAGCAGCCGGAGTCTGACCCTGCTGGTTCGGCAGGAGGTGCGCAGCCGGAGGCGCCGCCGGAGACCAACCAAGTCGTGGGCCCGACGCTGGACATCATCACCGATGCTTTGAACGCCATCAAGGGGTCGCCATTCTTCGCCGACCTCGAGAAGAAAATGCCGCTGACCATCGCCCAGGGCGGTCGCCAGGCGCCGTTCGTGAAGGAGGATTGTTCTGATGCCCTCAGCCGCGGATCCCCCTACTCATGTGGGTGCAACCTCTTCTGGCAGAACTTCTTCTGGAGCTCCAGCTACCGCACCCCTGTGAACATGGGGCAGGTCAGGGAGATCGTGAACTACCACCTTAAGAGCCCGCCAAATGTCTTCCCCATGAACACCGTCTTCGCGGTGGACAGCTCGGACATGGACGTCACTAAGCACCTGGGCAGTTTGCAGCGCCTCTCACCAATCGAGCCGCAGCTGGCCTTGCTCATGGCCATCGCTGACGCGGTAAAGCAGCAGGCGGAGGACTCCATCCTGTCAAAGTGGATGCAGGTCGTGCTTTCGGCGCCAGTGACGTTCGAGGTGGTGTTGCCAGGTGACATGCGGTATTGGCGCGCCCAGAACATTCGGCAGGAGTGGATCGAGCATGGGGAGACAGCCCAACTCACCGTGAGGCAATGGGTGTACGACATCGTCGGGTTCAAGGCGGCGAAGGAAAAAGAGCTGGAGAAAACGTTGGGCGCCAAGGACGTCAGCGAGCTCTACGAGAAGAAGATGAAGTATGCGCGGTCTACTGAAAAAGTGAAACCAACCTTCGTGGATAACGCAATCACAGTCCACAAGCGGTTGCTGTCCCTGGAGGCGTCCAATCGGTGCCTTGTCTGGGCGGACGAGAACCTGATGAACAAGTCCCCGTGGAATAGCCTCTACGCGATGCACGCTGTGGTCGAGCGCGCGTCGACCCCCAACAAGATCGATTGGGCGATGATGGGCCTCACGGATCATTACCGCATGGCGCCCCGGGGGTTGTTCTGAACACCCTTCGCTGCTCGCGCCAGCCCGTCGACGACGCGTCGTCGTCGTCGGCGGGACGGCGCGAATCAGCGTTGGGGAGGGGTCAGAACCACCAGGACTTCATCAACTTAGGCGAGTTCGGTGTCAGCAAGCTCAGGGACTACAGGCAGAGCTACGTTGAAATCTTGAACATGAAATACGACGTGAAGAACGAGCTCTTGTTCAAGTGGCTTCCGCGCACTGGCATCCCAACCGAACACGTCACATTGATGCAAGAGAAGATGAATACCTTCGACGCGGTGCGGACGTACGTCAGTTCCTACCCAGGGGGGGTAGTCGATACCACGTGGCAGGCTCTGATTAGTGTTGGTGGCAAGCAGTCGGCTGTTTCGGCTGTCACGCTCATCGAGGAGTTGGTGTACACAACCGAGTTCGACTCTCGCTACAGGAACGCCGTCCAGTCGAAGCTCGAGGCGGCGGATTTTCTCGCCTACGAATCGATCTCCACGCGCATGAACGAAGTCATCGAGATGGTGCGGAGGGAGAACAATGGGGGGCATGGTACTACTGACACGCCGGCCGCGGCTGGAAGTGGCACGGGCACCCCTGCAGCTGCCGGGGCTGACAACCCTGCGGGGCAGATGACCGCAGTGGCGGGCGACAGGCCCGCGGAGTTGAAAAACTTCGACAAGCTGCCAGAGATGGACAAAACGAGTTGGAACAAATTCATCGACAAGCTCATTCGCACGTACGTTCAGATCGTGCCCGACCAGAAAACGGCGGCCGAGCTGGAGACCATGCTCCGGGACTCCGCGCTCGCCACCATCAAGGGTGACCCCACGGGGCTGGTGCTGTACCACTTCGACGTGAAGCAGTTCGGCGAGCCGCTCACCAGGCCTGAGCTGCGCATTGCGCCCCTCAGGGATGGCCCGTACCACCGCCTCGTGCGGACGATGCTGAACGCGAGGGCGCCTCAGGGGCAACTAGCCCATCTCCGCAATGGGGAGGTCGCAGTGATTTTGGACGGCGGGCGGAGGGGCAACGCGACCAAGTTGCTCGGGCCGTGGAAGGAGAACACCATCGAGACGAAGAAGGATACACCGCCGAGCAAGGGGCGCGGCTGCGATGAGCCCGACGATGACGATGATAAGGAGGATGACGACAACAGCGACGCTGAGAAGAAGGCCGGCTTCAAAGCTTCGATCATCCAGCTCGCGTACACGGAGGAGAGCCTCAAGAAGCGCCGCAACAGGGTTCACGGAGGCACGGGGAGCTTGCAGCAGGTAGAGTGGGTGCACATGTTGGCGCACTCGCGCATTTCGGTCCCTGAGCGGCGCCGCAAGCACTTCGAGGGCAGCACCGCGGGGGATCTGATCAACGGCATCGAGCTCCCAGAGTTGAGCAAGGAATGGCACGTGACGTGGAAAGACAAAAAGGCAATATACGGGAAGCGCAATCTGATTGCGGTGGGGGGCAAAACAGAGGGCATTCAAGGCGAGGCCGAGCGGAAAACCGACTCTACCGTTGTCCCCATTTCCTACCACGGCATGCCGCTTCTCTTCTACAAAGAGCTGCTGCACATGTTCTTTGTCAAATGCGTCCTCGACATGACCCCGCTCAACGCGAAATTCGCGTGGGCTTGTCTCGAGGAGAGGGTCGCATACGTCGGGGTGGCCTTCACGAAAGAACACATGGAGAAAATCTACCTCCACCTGGCGGAGCTCGTGAAGAGCGCGATGGCGGATCCTGGGTCCAAGCTGTTCAACAAGGAGTACGCGAAAGCTGTCGGCAAGGAGGTGGCGCCGACGCCGAAGGTACAGCCAGGGCCGAAGCGCCGCAGCCGCCGCAACACCGGCGCCGCCGCGGCAGCGGAGGCCGACGCCGGCGCGGGGGAGGGCGGCGGCGGCGATGGTGGTGACCAGCAGGAGGGCGGCGGCGGCGGTGGCGGTGGTTGCCAGAGCGGCGGCTTTGCCGGAGGAGATGATGGGTTCGACGACGATCCCGCGGCAGAAGGGCTGCCTGGCGCTGACGAGGAGCTCTGGGACCCTTTGCAGGAGGATTAGAGCTGAGGTGCAGTCAACCTGCGAGGACGAGTCATGCGATCATGATGATTGAGAGCAGCCATTACCGTAGTAGTCATCGGCCCAATCAGATGTCCCTGTTTGAAGTTCAGAACCCCATCCCCCGCAATGATGATGAGGATTATGATGATGATGCGTGAGTTTATCGGTTTACCCAAGCTTTGGGACGATGGCATTTTTGTAGCTGCGTGCGTTGCGTTTGTTGTAGAATAATACCGTCTAAGCTGACATAGGTTTCTGGCAGCATTTGCGCGCGTTTTTTAGCATCGCTGATTCGGCGGGCGCGCCGGGCAGGCTGTTTCGGCTAGCCCCAGGCCCCTTCTGTCCTCGCCAGCGCATCCCACCATGACGGATGGCATTGCAAAAAAACATGCATGGCTTCCGCCGCCCGCCTTGGCTCACTCATGCCCTCGAGCTTCCATGTATTGTGCTTTTCCAATCGGAATGTTCGCGCGGCTTTGGACGTGATTGGAGTTGGACTCGGCGCTGGATTTGAAAGAGGCACTTAAAGCACACAGGATAGCCGTGACAACCTCCTCCTCATCATCCTCTTCCTCCTCCTCCTCCTCACTATCCCCTCCTCCCCCCCCCCTCCTTATAGCTTCGAAAACGCCCGAACACTTTACTGCAACAGATGATGCTCGCAAACACGCCCAGACACTTTACTGCAACAGATGGCGCTCACTATGCGTAGAGGTTCTGTTTCGAGTATTGGTCAAGGCCTTTGGGCTCCGCCGCCTGCGCCACCGCCGCCGCAGCTCGCTGCCGACCTCGAGCTGCGGTAGGAGAGGTCTGTCGGGCAATTCGCCGACGGCAGCGAGCTGCGGCAGGGACTGGCGGCCCCTGCCGCAGCTCACTGCCGACCTCGAGCTGCGGTAGGAGAGGTCTGTCGGGCAATTCGCCGACGGCAGCGAGCTGCGGTAGGGGCCCGCGGCCCCTGCCAGAGCTCACTGCCGACCTCGAGCTGCGGTAGGAGAGGTCTGTCGGGCAAGTCGCCGAGGGCGCCGCAGCTCACTGCCGACCTCGAGCTGCGGTAGGAGAGGTCTGTCGTCGCGCGAGTCGCCGACGGCAGCGAGCTGCGGTAGGGGCCGGCGGCCCCTACCGCAGCTCACTGCCGACCTCGAGCTGCGGTAGGAGAACTCTGAGAAGCCCCCTGTCGCGCGAGTCGCCGATGATGATGGGGGGGGGGTGGGGGGGGGGGGGGGGGGGGGAGGAGGGGGTGCGAATGAATGGCGGGCCCGTCGTCGCTCGCGGCCGACGCTCGCGTTCGTTGCCGCGGGAGCTGCGCAAGGAGCTTACTAACAGTCGTCTCTGATCGCAGCTCCCTGTCGCCAGGGAGCTGCGGTAACCAATGTTCGGGAGCATGTTGCGAGACGTCTGTTCGGGGGCCCCCGAACAGACGTCTCGCAACATGCTCCCGAACATTGGTTACCGCAGCTCCCTGGCGACAGGGAGCTGCGATTAGAGACGACTGTTAGTAAGCTCCTTGCGCAGCTCCCGCGGCAACGAACGCGCGCGTCGGCCACGAGCGACGACGGGCCCGCCCTTCATTCGCACCCCCTCCTCCCCCCCCCCCCACCCCCCATCGTCATCGGCGACTCGCGCGACAGGGGGCGTCTCAGTCAGAGTTATCCTACCGCAGCTCGAGGTCGGCAGTGAGCAGCGGTAGTAGGGGCCGCCGGCCCCTACCGCAGCTCGCTGCCGTCGGCGAATTGCCCGACGGACCTCTCCTACCGCAGCTCGAGGTCGGCAGTGAGCTGCGGTGCCCTCGGCGACTTGCCCGACAGACCTCTCCTACCGCAGCTCGAGGTCGGCAGTGAGCTGCGGTGGCGGTGGTGCAGACGGACCACCCCCGCTACCGCAGCTCGCTGCCGTCGGCGAATTGCCCGACAGACCTCTCCCACCGCAGCTCGAGGTCGGCAGCGAGCTGTGGCGGTGGCTACCGCAGCTCGCTGCCGTCGGCGAATTGCGCGACAGACCTTTCCTACCGCAGCTCGAGGTCGGCAGTGAGCTGCGGCGGCGGTGGTGCAGGCGGCGGCGACAGTGGCGGGGTGCCAGCGGATGCGTTCGGGCGCGGCGTTGGTAGTGGGAGGGGGGCCTTCATCATCACTGGGTGCTTGGCAGGTGGGCTGGGGGGAGGAGGGGCCGAATGCATTCGCAAGGCCCCCAGCAACGAGGCCGCGTGTTCTGGACTTCTGATGTGGTTATCGGGCCCCCCAGCGGGGCCGCATCAGAGGGCTCATCCAAGACATATAGGATGGATTGGCGTTCCGCCATCTGCCGTGTCATGCCTGCAGTTCGCGCGGGGGCCGCGTTGTTGGGGGGCGACGGCGGGGGGATCATAAGTTACGGCGTTCCGATATCTACCGCGTTGGTTCCCCCTCAGTGGAGTTGACAAATTGCACAGCGAGCCGCGTGGCTCGTTCCTCAGGGGCTTTCGTTTTACAAGGGGCTCTGGTGGTCTGACTGGCGGTCCCGACGGCGCTTGCGACGCCGAAGAGGAAGCAGATGCGTTCTTACTTACTACAGACATGTCATTCCAATGTGCTCTGGAAACGTTGTTCCGGAGCACTTTAAAGTGACCCCCCCAGCAGAGGGCGACGAACTAAGGTTTGATTCATCTGCAGCTGTTTCGGCCAGAAGCAATAATACTACATACACAATCGTGTCTTCTCTTCCTGCCCGCCTGTTCCCCCCGCGCGATTCCCCGCGTCGCCGACATGGGGAAGACGACAGTCAATGCTGGGGTGAAGAATACTGCTGGCGGGCAGCCGAGGCAGCCGCGGCGCCCGAAGGTCCTGAAGTTGGGATCTGATTTCTCGGGCGTCGAGACGGCGTCCGTGGCCATGAAGCGCATGGGCATCAGTCATTCCCTCGAGTTCGTGAGCGAGTCTGATTCGGCGTGCATGTCAGTCATCAAGAAGAACCACCAGCCGGCGCACGCGTTCTCGAACATACTGGAGCGTACGGCCGCGGAGGAGACTTACGCCGACGTGTACGTGTGGACCCTTCCTTGCCAAGACTTCTCTGCTGGCGGCAAACAGGAGGGCGTCAGCGGCGAGCGCCGCACGGGGGACCTGATCAAGAAGAGCATGCAGTTCATAAAGAACAAACGGCCCCGCCTGACCATCTTCGAGAACGTCCCGACCCTCATGACCAAAAAGTTCGCCCGCATCCTCAAGGGCATCGAGGAAGCGCAGAAGAAGCTTGGCTACGTCGTTCACGTGAAGAAGCTGAACAGCAAGGACTTTGGAGTTCCCCAGTCGAGGGAGCGCGTCTATGTTGTCGGCGTGCGGCAGGACAGCGAGATGCATCCGTTCACGTGGCCGCAGAAGCAGGCGACGCCTCCAGTGACTTCCATCCTGGAGCCCAAGCGTGCGACCGACGTGGCAGGTCGGCCCCCCAGCAGCAAGCGCAGCCGGGACCTGTGCAAGGCCGCCTACAAGAAAGTCTGCAAGAAGAAGACGGGGGTGGACCCGCGCGTGGCCCCAGTGATGGTCGACATCGACTGCTCCGAGAGGTTCGCCACGCACGGGATCAACATCGCCAGGACCCTCACCAAAACCCGTGGCCAGAACGGAGGTCCGTGGGTCTCCAGCCGCGGGCGGCGGGTGACGCTGCATGAGATGATGCGGCTTCAGGGTTTCGCCAAGAAGGACATTCCACAGGCTGAGCTCAACCTGTCGGACCACCAGATCGGCGGCATGGTCGGCAACGCAGTCAGCGTGCATACCATGGGCGCCATTTTGTCGGAGGGGCTCCACAGCGCCGGGCTGACGAAGACGAAGGTGCCATTTCCCTTGCACTATGAGTGGTGAGTGCAACTTGATTGTACCGCATGTGGTTTTGCGATATCGGCCCAGGCTGTTCCGGCCCATCGGCTGCATTTCCTTCTGTCGCTCTTAGGTCAAGGAGTTCCAGCACCTGGCCCCAAGGAAAATGACCGCTAACATAAATAAGGCCCTAGTGGGGCCTGTTGTGTTTTGGCGTCTCTGATGCGGTTTGTTGATGGGTAGGCTCGCCACCCATGGTACATGTTTGTTGATGGGCCAGCTTGCTGGCCATGCCATTTCTTACTGTCACGCGCCTTATCCCATTTCTCGTAACCATTTTTGCTCAAGTCTCATGTGTCTGCACGGCCGACAACGATTATTGCTACCGCCAGCCACCCCGATGTAGCTATGGTGGCGAAGCAAAGCAGCAAGTCATCCGACAGCAGATTCGCCGCGGCGACTCTTTGGAAGAGACTCTACCCTAAGTGGTCCAAGCGGTTCCTGGTGGATCCTGGCCGCCCTCACCTTGGTTCATGGTTGAGTAGCAAGTGGAAGGACGGTAAAGGAGTTGGTTGCGCGTGCTGCCATTGGGCAGGCATCAACAGCCCGTTCAGCAATTTTCAGGCTATGTCTGTGCCTGCGCTCCAGGCTGCCAACTTCGCCAAGCACGATCGGAACCCAACTCACAGGGCTGCTGCTGCGGCTTATGCGCAGATGCAGGCTCAGCAGCGTTTGGCTCCGTCTCATTCGCAGATGCAGGCTCAGCAGAGTTCGGCTGCATCGGCTGAGTTTCTGCAATGCCCCAGCGAGTCTGACTTCCTGGACGTCGTGAAGCTGGTCGGCAATGGGTGCGGCCTCGAGACCAGAAAGCACCGTAGAATATTGTGGTGCTTGCAGCAGGCCCTGAAGCAACGCGACATGAACATCATCAAATCAAGTGCAGCAATTTCCCTTTTCCGTGACGAACGGAAGGGGCGGCTACTCGTCCGATTCAGATGCGTCGGGCACGACCTGTCTGAGTTCTCAGGGACATTGGGGCAAGCTCGTGGCTTTGGGACTGGAGCCGCGGCAATCACCAACGCTACAGAGCAAATTATGGTCAGAGCGTGCACTGAGCTGCACGGACCCCCGCAGGGAGCGAAGTGCACCCCCGCTCTCAAGCAGGAGATTTTGGAACATCTGAAAGCGCGGGTGTTGTGTCTCACGGTTGATTCTGCGAGCGATGAGCTTCTCAGCGCTGAGATGATGCGATCGGCTGCCTTGAGTGCCGCTGCCCAAGCCTTGACCCCGGGGCTCCGTTTCGTCATCAGAGACAAAGCGCATTCAGCCAGGAGGGTTGTGAGCAGGCCGTGGGCCGCTGACCCGTTCATCAAGGAGACAACTATGATCTTCGCTCGTGGCCGAGGCTCCATAGCACGCATGATTCACAATAGCGTGCACATTCGACGAATCTTCGTGAACTATACCAGGACATGCCGTAGCAAGGCCATCAATTCGAACATCACGAACCTACGGGCAGCAGCCCACCGATTTGAATCATTTCAAAAACCTCTCGGTCGCACCTGCATCTTCCTGCACGCGTGCATCCGGACGGCGCTGCACATTTCTCGTCGACAGCACGACGATATGGCAAAGATGGCAAAGACGTGGCTCAAGTCAGTCACCACAGAACGATGCTTGATGTTGGCAATGATGGCCGACGCAAGTGACCAAGCAATGCAACTCACTCGGATCTTAGATGACGAGACGGCCGATCCAGCCGTTCTCAATCGCGAGGTGTTGGCGTTCAGCTTGTCTATCACTGCTTTATTTGGCAGCTCACGCAGATGTTTGTCAACGTTTGGCTACACGAGCATGATGCTGAAATTGTTGAAGATTCCGATTGTTTGGCAGCTTGATGGGGACAGTTATCATATCGGGGACGAGGCCGGTGTCCAGGCAGATATCATTGACAATTGCATCGCCAGGATGCGCTCCTACATCGTTCTTTCGCGAGCGGCTCTGAAGGCCGAGTTCCCCACTTTCGAACTGGCCCAGGACAGCTGTGTGATCAAAGATTCGTGGAAGTTCGCCCCCCCCCAATCCCCGAATTCATTGTCGCTGTTGACCGATTTGATCATTGGAACAGGAGGGTGCCCCGCCGTTCGTTCGTTCGTCGTCCACCCTTCCCCGCGCTTCTCGGCGAAGGGGAAGTAGATTTATGTATCCCCCCAGGCCTGGCGCGTGTTCGATTTGAAGAGCCCCCCCAACAAGCCCGAGCAGGATTTGCAAAGGATCGCACAGTCACTTGATTATCAGACTTTGTCGCTCTCACCGCCGCCCCCCGCGCGAGCGGCCCTGTTCCTGGCGCTTGCCCATCTGGGATCGGAATCATTGGGTCAAGAACGGACGGTTCCCCCTGCTCCTCGCCGCGGGCCCCGTCCGGCGGGGGGGGCGGATCTTGATCCGTTGAGGCTTAGGGCTCAGTGGTGCGACCTCTATCCTCGCGCGCGCCAGATGTTCAGCACCAGCAACAAGGATGCGTGGCGCGCCGCGGTGAGCAGAGCAGGCGCTCGCCATCTCGCGGCCAGCCACCCGTCCGACGTGCTGAACCAAGCTCTTGTCGCGTTCATCGCTTATGGTTTGAGCTCATCTGGAGTGGAACAACAGTTCAGTCAGACTGCGCTGAAATTTACTGACCGCATGGGCTCTTCCACGGCGGATCACGAGGAAGGCTTCATCAAAGTGGCTATGGATTTCACTGAATCCGACCAGTTAGAGAGCATCAGGATGGCGCAGCGAGTGTGGCGCACGTCGCTCGGCCCGCCCAGGGCGTCGCCACTGCATCCTCGGATCGACAAGGGCGTGAAGCGCGTGGCGGCGCCCAGTGATTTCACGGAGGCAGGCTTCATCGCGAAACGGCGGAAGGCCGCCCAGAGCGCAGCCGCGTCCGTGCCGAGCGAGGAGAGGGCGCTGGCAATCCAGAACGATCTAGTCGGCTTCCGAGCAGGCGCTGCATGGGGGGAGACCCACGAGAAGGAGCTAGCATTTCTCAACGCCAAGTTGCGGGACAAGTCCTTGGTAGCACTTGCCGAGAAGAGCCTCCTCCAACATGAATCGAGCCCGGCTCTTTGCGCTGAGGCAGCTCAGAAGGCAGCGAAACAGCTCGCAGACCTGAGAGCGCGCCAGCGCAGGCAAGCGCGCGACGTGGACTTCATGCGCGGTGCAAGTCGCGCAGAGATGATGTCAGCGATCAGGGGTAAAATTGCCTTTGTGGATGTCAGTTGCCGGGGGAGGGCAGGTCTGGAGCGTGCGCTCAGGGAGGCCACCCTGAGGATCGGCCGATCTTTCGAGGCTGATGTGTTCGTTGTCCCCACGCCAGGAACAACTGAACCATTTATCACGCTTGCTTCCGCAATGAGAGGCGGTTTCCAAGTGTCGCCTGGATTCCTGATTTCGGGGCG
Source organism: Prorocentrum cordatum (assembly GCA_963575745.1). NCBI lineage: Eukaryota > Dinophyceae > Prorocentrales > Prorocentraceae > Prorocentrum > Prorocentrum cordatum. Next base: position 361,835 of record CAUYUJ010014624.1, read on the forward strand.
CGGCCCCGCTTTGAAGTATTCGCAAGTGTGCCACCTAAAGAAGACATTATACATGTCGCCGCGCTGCAATACCACATACGGTGAATCCCTGAAGCTACTTTTCTCCAGGGTCCCCAACTGCAAGTGGACACTTGATGGGGATAGTAGCTGGGCCGCCTTGAAGGCCGCGTTCACAGGCGCCAAGAAGAGCGCTCTTTTGGCGCTCGTGTTGCCTGGTGAGTTGAGCCAAGACGCATATAAGGACTTTAAGAATTCATTTGCATTCAGGGGATTGGTCCAGAGTCTTGCGTCCGTGGACACTGCGCGCTCTTGCTTGGGGTTTCAGTGATAGCTCAGCTGCCTCGGCTGGGCAAGTAAGTGCTCAGCTGCTTCGGCTGGGTAGAAAAAACAAAAACATGTGTAAATCCTTCATTGCATTCCTCTTCTGTGTCTCATCCCTTCCCCCACCGCCATCCTGGCCCCTCCTCCCTCCTCCGCCCAGCGATCCTGCCCGATCAATCTCTTGTTGCTGCTCTTCGCTGCCGCCGCCGCCGCCATCGTCGTCGTCGGCTGCTACAGTCGCAAAACTGCTACCGCTCTGATGTTTTCCCCCTGTCGTCGGGCAGCGAGTCCTTGCCGCAAGTGCATCCCGAGGGGGGCGCGAGCGAGCAAGCTAGCAGCAACGTCGATGACGACGCGATCGAGTGCATTGCTGGCCGAGGCAGCCAGTCAGGTCCCGCGAGGCCGGATCAGCCCCGATTGCTTGGCTTCACGGCCGCATCAGCCCCTGGCCAAGTCAACAGCTGAAGTGGGCAACGAGGTGGAGGAGGAGGCGCGCCTCTCTTCATCGCAATCCTTTTCACTCCCTTCCTCTTCTGCTTCTGCGCCATTCATCCCATCGTTCGTCGTCGCGTCCCCATCCTTCGTCCCCGCTGCTCAGTGCCCCGCCCCCTGCTCCTCATCGCTTCTCGCTTCTCCTGGCCCCTCGCACCTCGCTGCTCCTCCCCATCATTCATCGCTCCTCTCATCCTCCATCTTCTTCTCATCCTCCTTCTCATCCTCCTTCCCCTCGCGTTTGCTCCTCGTCGTTATCCTCCCCCTCCTCCTCCTCCTCCTCCTCCTCCTCCTCCCTCCTCCTCCCCCCCCCCCCCTCATCCTCATCGTCGTTTCTCCTTGCACCTCGCTCTTCTTCTTGCTACCCGCTACCTCGGCATTGTTCTGCTGAGTCCATAATTTAATGGGTCCGAATCCGCTCGAGATGGGCCCCAGGGCCCCTCGCCAGGGCCCAGACGCACCAGTTCCTCGAGCCGCGCCCGGCCGTGGCGACGACGAACGAGGAGGGCCTCCAGAGGCCAGAAAGCCTGGGACTGCTGCCTGGAGGAGGGGGGAGGAAGCATGACGAAGCAAGCAGCTGCTATGCAAGCGGCCAAGGGCCATCTAAAACCCCTGAAGTTGAAATGTTGCAACGTTCAGCCTGCGCCAACTACTATGCCCATTGTATGTGCCCGTCGTCGGCGCGCAGCCGCATTGCATTCGGAGGCAGGCTGGGAGGGGCGAGAAGAAGAGCAGAGGGTGGATGGAGTGAATAACACGAATAATCATATATACATATATAAATACATATGGAAATATATAGATTACGAGAGAGAGAGAGGGAGGAAAGTACAGCGGCCATACTTACACGGGCCGATGCAGCCCCATAGTGGCCATCAGATCCGGCTCGGCGCCGATCATGCAGAGGAGGAGCTGCTGGATGCAAACGCCCGCGGATTCACGCGGAAAGTATCCCAGCAGTTGATGCACATGAACGTCTCCCACGTGGACTGGGGGGTGGTGTAGTCAATGCCCTCAGGGATCTTAGGCGACAGGTAGCCCTCTTTGCCAGTGCGGCATTGCTTGCCGCAACCTTCGCATAGATGCTGCCTGCATTCGAACGCGCTGCTCCACGTGGTCTTCGCTTCCTCGGGACTGAGCTTAAGCCGAAAATTGACGGTTATCACGGTCTTCACCTGCAAGACGTCCGGGACGATCACGCGAAGAGCAGGGCCCTCCAAGCGAGGCCGCTTCCGACGGAGCGCAGAGACGCGAGGGGGTGGGCCCCGATGGTCTGGCGGGGCGTGGGTGTCCTGCCAGCTGGCCCTCCACCACATTGTCTGCTGCTGCTGCGGCGGCTGGCTGCTGCTGCCGGCTGCCGCGGCCGGCTGCTGCGGCTGCAGCTGCTGCTGCTGCTGCAGCGGCGGCTGCCGCTGCTGCGGCGAGGCAGGAGACCTGCCGCGCACCAACAGGCGGCGATCCTCATACTTCTGCCGCTCCTTGTGGACGAAGAGCTCGAACTGGCTGAGAGCGGGCACGGATACGTGGTCGCTCTGAGAGATCCGGGCTTTGACCTGCATCTTGAACTCGTTGGTGACCGCCTGACTCATCGCCTGCTTCCAAGTTTTGCCCTCGGCGATGAGGCCATCCACCATCCGCCTGACCAGTAGGGGGTACCGCTTGCACGCCCCGGCGTCTCTCCCCTTCTCCACCATGTAGTCTCTGAACTTGGAGAAGATCTTGTCCAAGATCTCGGGCGGGCTGAGGGCTGGCGAACGCGGGGCCGCCACGCCCGCTGGAGAGGATGGAGCCGCCACCATGCCCGGAGAGGATGGAGCCGCCATGCTTGCCTGGAGAGGCTGAGGGTGAGCAGCAGCCTGGGCCGATGCAGCCAAGGCCGATGGAAAGTATGAGAAGGAGGTAGAGGAGGCCGATGCAGCCACGCGCGCGGCAGGCGCGCGGTCGAAGCCAAAACGGCTGCGGGGGATGGATGGGGTGGGCGAGGAAAGGATGCGGAGGTGGATGGGCGGACAATGAAGGAGGCAAATGATGAGGAGGGTAAGGCTCCCAAAAACTGCCCCAAGGCCCAAGGCCGCCCGAGCGTGCTTCCACGCGGCCCGCGATGCGCCTAAGACGGCCCAAGACTTTAAGAGGATCCCAAGCAGATATATCCGAGAAGAGGGGCTCACAAGGGGGGAACAAGAAAATGGTCATCAGAAATCCCCGAGAGGCCCGCCATAATAAGGACCCCCCGAAGGTCCCCAACAAACCCAATACCTGGGGGGGGGGGCGCTGCAGGAGGAAAAACAACAAGAGGCTTGGGTTTCCCAGAGGCTTCAGACCTGACTCCCAAGAATCGCCCCCCATGCAGGCATATTATTCCTCTTCCCCTGGGTTAATTAGTGCAGCGGTGGTCATATGATCATATATATATATATATATATATATATACCTGTGTGTATTGTATATACGCGCAACCACATGCACACTTGCATGTATACACGCGCATACATATTCATGTATATGCATTCTTACACATTGACGCACATATCATAGCAACCAACGATTGATTTAATCATTCGAATGCTTTGTTTATGCTTCAACGTGCCCCGCGAGTGGGCGCCGACGGCTCTCGATTGACATTCTTTCACAATTGCCTCCAACGCGCCCTGGGCGAGAGGCCTCCCACGACGATATCCCAAAGACATTGAGCATCGCCAGTTCATGTCAGTTCCCAGGCCAACCTGGCGACTTTTAATCAGTTGTGGGCAAGGCAGAGTTCTCCGCGCGCGCGCCGCAGCGCGCGCGCGGGGGCGTCCAGTAATAATGGGTATCCAACAACAATATAGTAATACTGAGTATCCAACAATAATCATGGGTATCCAACAATAATATTGGGTATCCAACAACAATAATGCGTATACAAGTGGTAAGATTATCCAACAATAATATCTGTGTTTGCCATTGTTTGAATGGCGGCATTAATTATATGTCCCCCGCTCGTGCGCGCGACCCCCATTGCTCGTAGGCGCCCTTGCCGCGAGGGCAGTGATTAATATTAGCCCCGAACGCCGCGTGGAATTTAAAAATTCCACTGAGCATTGGGAAGACGAAGCGTGTGAGGGGTGTGCCGAAATGGGTGTGGGGGACGCATGCGGCCGCGGGCACTGGGGCCGTCGGTGGAGCTCCCTATGGAGCCACGAAACGTGTGAGGGGTGTGCCGAAATGGGTGTGGGGGACGCATGCGGCCGCGGGCACTGGGGCCTTCGGTGGAGCCCCCTATGGAGCCACGAAACGTGTGAGGGGTGTGCCGAAATGGGTGTGGGGGACGCATGCGGCCGCGGGCACTGGGGCCTTCGGTGGAGCTCCCTATGGAGCCACGAAACGTGTGAGGGGTGTGCCGAAATGGGTGTGGGGGACGCATGCGGCCGCGGGCACTGGGGCCTTCGGTGGAGCTCCCTATGGAGCCACGAACGTGTGAGGGGTGTGCCGAAATGGGTGTGGGGGACGCATGCGGCGGCACTGGGGCCTTCGGTGGAGCTCCCTATGGAGCCACGAAACGTGTGAGGGGTGTGCCGAAATGGGTGTGGGGACGCATGCGGCCGCGGGCACTGGGGCCTTCGGTGGAGCTCCCTATGGAGCCACGAAACGTGTGAGGGGTGTGCCGAAATGGGTGTGGGGACGCATGCGGCCGCGGCCACTGGGGCCTTCGGTGGAGCTCCCTATGGAGCCACGAAACGTGTGAGGGGTGTGCCGAAATGGGGGTGGACGCATGCGGCCGCGGGCACTGGGGCCTTCGGTGGAGCTCCCTATGGAGCCACGAAACGTGTGAGGGGTGTGCCGAAATGGGTGTGGGGGACGCATGCGGCCGCGGGCACTGGGGCCTTCGGTGGAGCTCCCTATGGAGCCACGAAACGTGTGAGGGGTGTGCCGAAATGGGTGTGGGGGACGCATGCGGCCGCGGGCACTGGGGCCTTCGGTGGAGCTCCCTATGGAGCCACGAAACGTGTGAGGGGTGTGCCGAAATGGGTGTGGGGGACGCATGCGGCCGCGGGCACTGGGGCCTTCGGTGGAGCTCCCTATGGAGCCACGAAACGTGTGAGGGGTGTGCCGAAATGGGTGTGTGATGATGATGATGATGATGGGAGGGGGGAGGAGGCAGCGGGAGGAAGGAAGGAGGGAGAACGCGGGGCACCGTCTCTTCAAAACGAGGACCCAACACCACAGGATGGTTGGGAAAAACATCCCCCGAGGGCCTTTCGCTGGGCGGGGCAGGGGGGCAAGCGTTGGAGGGGCCCCCGGTGCCGCGGGGCGTTCGGCATCGAGATCGAGAGACAGGGCAACCGCGGCCCTCGACGGGGGCCCGCGCGCGGGGGCCAGCCAGGTAGGGGCCCCAAGGCGCAGGCGCAAGAGACGCGAGCGCGAGGGTGGGAGATAGATCACCGCGGCGCTGGACAGCACAGCGGGCGCCGCGCGATCTCGCGCGTTCCATCGCGGCAAAGTGGCCCTGCGCAAAGTCTGCCACGCGCTCCGATGTCGGTGGGGCCTGTCCTTTCCCATCGCGCGCGCTCCCCATCGCGCGGCTCTCTGGCGCGCCTCGGAAATTTACCGGGCGGGGAGAAGCCGCAAACACAATGATAAGCTTGAAACGCAATGCATGAAGCTCTGTCCTGAGGGCCTTCAATGGGGCCCGCCACTTGCTGGGGGAATGGGCGCGCAGGTCTCCAGCGAGGTCCCCCGCGCAAGCTCCGGTTGCAAATGCGATTAGACATTGAGACCCTTGTGCTTCATCTGAAGCACTGCGCTTCCGAAGGGCCCGCTGAGCCCCCCTGCGTGCGCGCGCCAGGGTTCGGAGCTCCGACGAAAGGCGCGGTTGCCGAGGCCGCGCTGGGTCAGCATTGAACGCCTTCGCGGACGCCTCGCGGATCGCGTCCGATACCTCGGCGACGTGCCGACTGAGGGGGGGGTCCCACGGCGCTTCGGTGGTGGCCTCCAATTTGCTTTTGAGAGCAGCAACCGTGACGGGGTCACGCAACTTCAGGGGGGCCGAGCTCGGGGCCAACGCATCGATGGGGCTCGGGCCAGCTTCCCCATTCACGGGGGGCCAGGAGTGGCAAGTGGTCGGTGGCCCCAGCGAGGCCGTCATGCACATGGTCGACCCGAGCGCTTTTTTCGCATTCAAAATGGAGGGGGGGAACAAGGGTGCGATCATTGCGCCGGCGGCTGCCATCCGTGGCCGCGCGCGCAAACTCACCGCGCGAGCCAGACTGGGCGTGGATAGGATAGGGGTCGCAGTGTGCACATATGTCGCCATGCATGCACGCGCCGCCCTGTTGCTGAGCGAGCCCCCCCGAGCCGACCAATTGGCCAACTGCGTCCCCGACGCGTGGGCGCCGCTACTAATGAGAGCCAGCTTCTGTCCCCAACGCTTCGCCAATTCCTGCAGAATGGCCCGGGGGCTTCGGTGGTCGGTTCACCCTGCTTGACGTGCGGGGCGCGCGCCGCCGCGATGGGAATTTGCTCGCGCCCGGTTGTTCATGGCGCCAGCCAGAACCCTCGGGCTAGAATGCACATTGCGAGGGTCTTACTGGACAGAACCCCGCGACGCACCCGACCCATTTGCATCGAGTGACAAGACGGGTTGGCCCGCGCCAGCCAGGGCAATGACAGTGCAGGCGCCGTTATACGTTGCGCAATCTACATGCGATGCGCTCGCGCGGCACCGATCACGGGACAACGGCAGCAGGGCGAGGGGCGACACGGGGAAGGGAACGCGGCGGGAGACGGGCGCGAGGGCGCGGCAGCAGCAGATGGAAGGTGGCAGGGGGCAGAGGGCGACGATGAAAGTGACGGGAGGGGACCGAAGAGTGTTGCTTCTGTCGGTGGAGCGCTGCCTGCGCCACGTCGCCGCGGCACTCGGAAAGATGATCCAACCGGCTTATACTTAGCGCAAGCAGCGAGCGAGGCCTTCTTCGCGCGCCAGCTTCGCAGCCCGCCAGTGATGGCACAGTCTCCCAGTGGCCCGCGTAAGACGCCACTCCGCCTGACCCCGCGACAGCCCTCGAACGTGGCGACCGTTTCGCAGATCGCAGCCACGTATGGACGGCAAGGTCTCATCCGAATCTGGGTAAGACGCCACTCTGCTGAGCCCCCCAGCAGCCTTCGAAAGTGCGGCAGTTTCGCAGAGCGCGGCCCCACAGTGATGCCGGGGTCTGCTTTGAATCTGGGTAGGACGTCACTCCGCTGGACCCCCAGCAGCCCTCGAAAGTGGCGACCGTTTCGCAGATCGCAGCCCCCCCCAGGGAAGGCGAGGTTTCATTTGAGTCTGGTATGGACGTCACTCCGCTGGGGCCCCCCAGCAGCACTCCAAAGTGGCGACAGTTTCGCAGTCGCCGCCACCCCGGAAATGGCGAGCTCTCGTTCCAGTCTGGGTAAGACGTCACCCCGCTGGGCCCCCCAGCAGGTTTCGAAAGCGGCGACAGTTTCGCGGTTCGCAGCCCCCCGGGGATGGTGAGGTCTCATTGCGCTTGGGTTGGACGTCACTCCGTTGGACCCCCCAGCAGCCCTCGAAACTAGCGACCGTTTCGCAGATCGCAGCCCCCCCAAGGAAGGCGAGGTCTCATTTGAGTCTGGGTTGGACGTCGCTCCGTTGGGCCCCCCAGCAGCCATCCAAACTGGCGACGGTATCGCAGTCGCCGCCACCCCGGAGATGGCGAGCTCTCGTCTCACTCTGGGTAAGACATCGCTCCGCTGGACTCCAGCAGCCTTCGAAAGTGGCGACGGTTTCGCAGATTGCACCCCCCAAGGATGGCGAGGCCCCATTGGAGTCTGGGCCCAGGGATGGCCGGGTAGGAGGCAGACTGGCACGCCGGAAGGACCGACCTGAGAGGCAGGAGAAAAGGTGAGAGGAGGCGGGGGGCGGAAGACGGAGGAGACGCGCGGGCAGTGCTCTATTCAAAACGAGTGCCCAACGCAGGAGAGTTGGGACATATTTTCTTGCCCCCTTCGCATCCACACGGGGGTTCGAGGTTCAGCCCAGGCTCGACGCCGTGACCACCGTCAGCATAACCATTCGCAGCGGCATAGGAAGCTCCCACCCCACGCGTGCATCTCTTGTTCCAGCTCTCCTGAAGTCCAACAATGTGCACCCCAGTCTCCGGTAGCCAGATTGTCGCCAGCCGGGCGCGTGCCAGCGCCCTCCTACCCGCAATTCCGTGGGCCGCGCGCTTCGACGCCGATCTGCAGTTCAACTGCGCAACTGCCAGAGGGGGTCTGGAGGTCGAGATCCCCGGGGGCAGGCGCAGGGGGAGGGGCTCATAACCCTTCAAGTCTTCCATAGCCATAGAGGCCTGTGTAGAAACAGGGGCGGTGACCCAAGAGCGCCCTTGAATCGGAAGATGCTTGGCCTTGCTGGCGTTTTCGGCAGACTGAAGCCACTCCCGACGGGCAGGGTGGCACTGGGTAGCGCACTTCAGGGCTCAGGGACTCTCAGGGACTGAGCTGGGGAAGATCGAACCTTGCATCGTGCTTGATGCGATGTGGTCGACTACGGCATTCCAAGAATGGTCCTAGCGGCCATTGACGCGGGCAAGTCGAGCGGTGCAGCGCGCGCAGCTCGTCAAACAGGATGAGGGTTACCAGCGCCATTGTGTCACCAGGGGGGTCGGACCCTGAGCAAAGTTCTGACAGCCATCTCGGAGTCGCCGTTGATATCACCTCCCCGCTCTGGGGACTTTGGGCATTCTGCGGCTTTTCGAGGCGGCGGCGGAGGTATCCTGGAGCCGCTCTTTCTGCGTGGACTGTGCCAGTGGAGGAGGTCTCCTGGATATGCTCACTCTGAGTGGATCTGAAGCTCTGCGTGGCGTAGCCTCGTAAACACTGCCCCGCTCTCGCCTGCCCTGCACGCTGCGACTACTTTGATTATTTGGCTGTCGCCAAAAGCCGCGCCCGCGTGCTGGCGCGACGGACTGCGCAACAGACCTGCTGGCTCGCAGCAGGATCTGACAAGATAGATGATTCGATGTCGAAGGCAACGAGCCCCACCCAAAGCATAATGCAGGATATTGGCTTGTGCTTCAGGAGAAGCTGCTTGAATGGGCAGCGGGAGAGAGAGCGCGAGAGAGAGAGAGAGGAAACAAAAAAGAGAGCGAGATCTCCTCCTCCTCCTCCTCCTCCTCCTCCTCCTCCTCCTCCTCCTCCTCCTCCTCCTCCTCCTCCTCTCCCCCAGCCCAGCTCCCCCCTCCTCAAGAGGCCCCAGAGTTCCCCCCCTGGCGCCTGCCGCGGCGGTAAGACCCCGCAGGAGTCTCTCGCACCCCCCGCCGCCACCTTTGTGGCCGCGGCGCTGCCGCCGCCGCCAACGCGGCGCGGCGGCCGCGGCCCGTGGCTGCCGCCGGCGCGGCGGCGGCCGCCGAGGCGCCGGTTGCGCCCGCCATTTCTTCTTGCTTGTTCTTCTCCTCCACCCTCTCCTCTTTCTCCGCCTCTCCCCCTCCTCCCCCTCTTGGTTTCTGCGCCCCTCCCGCCAGCTCACCGGTGGGAGGGGTCGAGGGCGCCACCCTTCCCCAGGAGAACCGTCCGCATCACCGAGCCACCTGCTGGGCCATATTGGCACGTCGGCGCTCGTCGTGGAGATGCTGCGTCTGGGTGTCGATGGCACTAGTGCCGGCGAAGTCGATGATGCGCGCGCTGGCGCCGGTGTTTTCGATGGCGAGGACGCGTTGGGTCCAGCGGGCCTCCAAGTCACACAGGGTGGATGTCAGCTCCTTGGGTGCGTGGGGTGAAGCGCGGGGAAGGGGGTAGGGCGTAGGGCGTGGGGAGGCGCGTTGTCGTCGGGAGGCGCGTTGTCGTAGGAAGGCGCGTTGTGGGAAGGGGCGTCGGGTCGTCGTTGTCGTTTTCGTGGTCAGTAGCGTCGTGGAGGTAGGCCTCGGGTCGTCCGTCGGGGTAGGCTCGGGGTGGGTCGGAGGGGCGTCCATGTGGGCGTCCTTGTGGGCTGGCGTAGGGTCCGACGCAGAGGCCGTCGCGGGGAGATTCGGGTTGGGGAGGGCGTGGGGTAGTTGAGGAGGTCGGGTGGGAGTGTCCAGGGGGTGGCCCGGCTGTCCCTATGACCATTCAGCCGTCCACGGGGGAGGCGGCGCCCACTGTTGGTTGTCTGGCGGCCCCTGTGGCCGCTTCCTCGGGTATTCCCCACACGGGCTCCCTCTCAGGCCATGCGGCCATTCGAGGCTCGGCTGGGAACTTGTAGGATCCATCGTGGGGGCCGTGGGGTAGGGGGTCGTGGGGGTAGGCGCAGGAGGCACGCCGGGATGAAGGGCGGCAGGCGGGGGCCCCATCATCGCGGCAGTCAGCGTTGGGGTCGGTGGCCCAGTAGGCGGGTGGCACGGCCGGGACGAAGATGGCCGCCTCCTCCCTCATGATGGAAGGCGGCTTGTCAGCCTGGGCGTAGGGCTGGGGATGAGGCTGGCCATGGGGTTGGGCATACGGGTCGGGGATACCATTTGGTCTTGGTGCCGTCGTGGGCGTGGGGAGGAGCGTCGGACACGGGAAGGGCAAAGAGAAGTGCGCGGGAGGGGTCGTCGTCGTCGTCGTCGTCGTCGTCGTCGTCGATGTCGTCGTCGTCGTCGTCGGAAGGCCGCGGACTGCTCACATCCGTTCAGGCGCAGTGGCCTCCGCCGAATCCTCGCCCTGTCTCCGCCCAGCAGTTCCGCCCCAGGAGGTGGCCTGATTCACGGCGATGCGGCCACGGGTGTTTCGCGCGCTGTGCTTCGGCATGGCCGCCCCCGCGTTCGACGACACCGACGTAGGCTACCAGTCCAAGCCCCTGGGCAGCACCCCCATCGTCGGCTGGAGCCCTTTTTTCAGCCTCGCCAGCCACGAGGGGCGCCTGGAGGCCGTCAGCGCGGAGTTCCACAATATGGATGCGATTTTGGCCCCTGGCACAAAGATTCGGAGCAGGGCAGGTACACCACATCATAAAGAACGGATTCAACATCATCTCTGGATCCACTTCGGATGGACGCGAGCAGCAGGCACCAACTCCAGCGCAGGCTGCAGCATAGGATCATCACGACATTTATACAGATAGCGGAACATCACACGGGTCGTGTCGGCACCATCACACATACTTGGTCGAGCTGGAAGCATCGATGCACAACGTGGACCGAATCGAGTACGCTACATCGTCACCGATTTCCCACCGCCCACACCTCGCCAAGGATCATCACTTCTGGAAGAAGACCTGTCTTCAACTTTGGCGATGGGTACTGCATCTATATATAAAGACCCCTGAACGCACCGTGCCAATCATGTTCAGCGACATGGATTTACGTTTTGGTCCACACGGTTCCCGCCCCAGCACCGACGCCAGCATCGGCCCATACCAAACGGGCCCCGAGGACGATCTCGCCCAGCGCTTCCACACGGACATGCTAGAACACGAGGTGAGCGCGATCAACAGCTACTGGGACCTCGGGCCCAGCTATTACGGGAACCACGGATCCCACGGCCGCATCGACTATTTCGTCGCCCCCACCAGCCTCAAGCTCGCGGTTACACGCATGGTCATGGGCTTGCACGCCTCACAACGACTACGGTCCCTCCATGTCATTAACCACGTCCCGATGATCATGGAAGTACGAATTTCGGCCCCAGAGCAATATTGTGACCCTGATCAACCACGTTGGGACTGGGGCATGCTGGCCGCCTGCTTACAGCAAGGACACCAAGGCCCCCAATTCTTCCAGGACCTACGAGAGCAATGCGACCATCATCGCGCTCGCCTCACACGCCTCGCTTCCGACGCCACCCCGACAAGGCATGCAGATATTGTCGGATATCTCTCAAAGACCACCGCCAAGAAGTACTTCACCCGAGAAGGCCACGCACCCACATGGGTACTTACAGCCAAGGCCGCGCGAGCACGACTACTTGGAAAAACGAGCGCAACTTTGCGAAGCTGGTCGCCACCTCCACCACGCCGGCCTACGCCGAGTATCACAACAGTTCAAATCGTTCCGACATTGGTACAACTACTGGCGGCGTACTTCCGTGGGCGATCAGCTACGCGAAGCGTGGCCGTCCGCGACCTTGCTCGCGTCGGACATCTCGCTCGACTACGCGCTGGCACGCGCGCTGGTATAAAGAGGCGAAGCTACCCGTACGTTGCCGCTGTTCGACCCCGAGGTCAAGCCTTCCTCGACGCACTCGCCAGGCCAGCTACAGGAGGATGCATGGGCGCCACGCCACATCCCACCAGCATCTAACTACGAGACGCCACCATCGAGAAGCTACTACTCACACCAGTGGAGGACATTGCCCAGCACGGCCCCGTTCAGCACGGAGCAATCCAGACAGATTTGGACAACGCCGCGGAGGACCTCGGGCATATGAAAAAGGGCGCCTGTGCCAACAAACATCGACGATGCAATCCTGGGTGGTCCTGGCCTGGCGAGATCGCTCAACTCTTCTTGTACCCGCAGTGCCTGACTAAGCCCAAGGCGGAGACAATCGGCCTGGGACACGAAGACCAACCTTATTTCCACGTCCATCAACCAGCACAAGCCGAAGTGCCTGGCGTTCGCCCCGCTGCCACATCCTTCGAGGAAGCCCGCGTCGGCCACGTTCTCTTCGCGTCGCTCCTGGCTCACGTCCGCACCGCCCGCGTGCTGCCCGCGCAGGCAGTGGCGAGCCAGGCCGCCACCATCGGGAGGAAGAACAAAGCACCTAGCGGCGACGAGATCCACGACACCAACCACTGCCTCCGACTCCTGCGCGTTTTCTGCCACCGGTGGCGCATCTACCTACGCGCGGGCCCCTGCGACTACGGAGGACCATCCAACGCCCCAGCCTGGGGCTACGGAGGAATCCGACAACGACGGCGTGAGGAACTTATGCTCTTGGTCAAAGTCGCCATGTGGCGGCTGCGCGCGACTGACCGCGACTTTCTTGTCAAGTCCTACGACGTACGCAATGCCTTCGCCGCAGGTGACCACTCCTTCCGCCTCCAGGCCCACTATGACCGCACCGACGACGGCCACTTCGACGACCTCCATTCCCAGCATCGCGAACTCGCGGTCCTCGCCATCGACGCCAGCGATGCACAAGTCTCAGCGCGACCGACGACAGGTGGACGCTCGGGCGACAGCAACGAGCCCGAGCTCTTCATGGCAGCGTTCTGCACAGGAGTCGAAGCATAGCTGGGCGAAACCACGGAGCTCACCAGTAATGACCTAACCGCGGAGTGCCCCAGTACGCTCACGACCCAGCAGATCACCACGGGCGCCTTCATCAACGATACCATCCGCATCTATGCGCTGCCAGAAGGCCCGCCACACGCACGATGGGCGCTCGCCGTCGACTACCTGCACAACGCCACGCTCAACAAGTATATACATCTGACTGGCCACCGACAGGGCGGCGAGATGCAGGACACCCTCGTCTACGCCACCAACGCCCGCGTCACTCGCGACATTGAGCACCGAGGCACCAACGCGTGCAACCTCGTCCACCTCGGCGGCCTCATCACGCCCACTGGCACCAACGACGCAGAGATACGTGCCCGCATCCAGTCTGCTGCCGCGGCATGGACTCGCCTTGGGAATTACTGGACAAGCCCTGGACCATGGAAACATAAGCGCAACACCTTCATCGCTAACGTGGCGGGGCGCGCCCGGTCCGCTCTGGAGCCCTACGTGCTTGCCCCCGCCGAGTACAACAAGCTAGTCGTGTGCCTCGCCAAGAAGATGCGCGCCATGTTGTTGGGACGAGCCCACTATAAACGAGACGACGGAGCACGCCGCAGCTGGGCGACTGACAAAGCATTTCGTGAATGGCAGCGCGCACCGACCGCAGTGGAACTCGTGATCAAGCGACTCAACTGGTGGTAAGTTATCATCGACGACCCCGACGACCACGCGCAATTCCTGGCCGCGCCCCTGGGCGACTACACTGTCGAGATCAACGCCAGAGCACGCGGGCGCCCAGCCTCGTCGCCACCGCTGCGCCACGGCCGACATCAAGCAAATGCAGGCGCACATCCGTGGGTGGCCCAAATCCACGGCGACCTTCGCCAACTACTGGGCCATCCCACGGGCGCCACGTTCGAGGAGGAGTGGGGCCCTCCGACCATGGAAGCACTAGTTCGAGATGAGCACGTACGCCAGGCCTCTCTTGCATGTGATATGCGCCTTTTTCGCAGCACGTGCGTGAGCAGCCAGTGGGCCCCGAGCGGCTCGATGGCGCATGGCGTGCCCGCCGCTGATCATGAGATGGGCGACGCAGATAGCGAGACCGAGCTGCTGGCCCCGTTTCGATGCACAATCGAGAACTGCCGAGCGAGGTTCTCCACCGCCCATCGTCTTGCTACTCATCAAACGCACTCGTCAGCACCTGGTCGCGGTCGCGCCACCATCACCAATGCCATCACCATCGGCAACATGTGCCTCAGCTGCTCTACAGTATTCTCATGCGTCGATCACTGTCAACGCCGTCTTCAGATATCCTGGAAAGCGAAGAGATGCATCCCCGAACTAACTCATCATCTGCATGAATTGAAACCGTCACGTTCGACTCGACGCCCGCTTGCGAATACCAGCGACATACCCGAGTGCCACGAAATATACCACGATCCACGAGAACTCAGAAGACATCTTGCCGATCATATTCCGGCGACTCCGTCGGGGTCTAGGCTCAAGGCTGCACCCGCGAAGGCCACCTCCCAGAGGCCCCAGGTTCCCGCGCATATCTCTCGCCAATTCTCGAAGAAACGCAGAGCCGTGTGGGCGCCTGAGGACACTGCTGAGTCACGAGATCAGCTCCACGCAGCCTGCCACGGCCGGCCTACGCGTACTTCAACTTCGACAAGGACTACTGCGCGGACAGCCCGACCGAGCCCGACGACCACCGCCGCGAGCGCCACTGCACCCACTCTGGCCAACGCCCCGCAGCTGGTGACTACCTTTTCCAGTAGTATCTGAACCCCTTCGATGACGATATGTCGGCGGCGACCGCGCAGCCAGCGTCGACGCGAGCGAGCTGGCGCCGCCCGCTGGGGCCCTCCCAGGCGCCTGGGCACGCTGGCAGCGCCGCCAGCGCCGACGCGCCGCTAGCCAAGCAGAAGGGGAACGCAGGGGGCGCAGTGCTGAAGGACAAAGAGGCCCAGGACTCGATGGTGGTGGACGAGGGCGACGAACAGGGAGACCGCAAACGCAAAGTACGACGCGGAGGTCGACGCCAGCGCGGACAGCGCACGAACAGAAGACATGGGCCAGCCGCGACAAGCACCTCGCCGAGCTGCTCGCCGCCATCTTGAAGATGACCCTGATGAACCCTCAGAGACTTCGGATCCTGAGCTCCGCCACGTCTCGACGCGTTCACGCTGGCCCGCGACCATCAGCTGACCGCAGCATTGTCATCCGAGCTCGAGAACTACAAGGCCCACCTCGACAAGCTGCGCCACGGAACACCAGGGCAGGTGTTGGAGCTGAAGACCGTGGGCAGCCCGACCGCCAGCCTCGCGCTCTGCCTCGTCGGGGCGACGTGCAAGCTTGACATCGGCGGCGGCAACGGGAAGAACCTCCACTACTACTTCGACAAGGCCCAGCCGAGCGAGGACAAAGCAGCCGACATCACCAAAGAGATGCTCGAGGAACACGTTGCGATGACCAAGCTCTAGAAATGCAACGACGAGAAGATGACGGAACTCCTGGTCGCGGCACCGCGCTGGGACCTCCGCGCCGACCTCATCACAGCAATCAAAGCCGAGGGGACTATCAAGCGCCACCTGGGGATCGCCCCGCCTGGGTGGTTGGAGGAGGAACTGAGCGTCTTGTTAGATGCTCTAGCCAAGTGATTCGGTTCGTGCCAGGGGGCATTTTAGTCAGCGCTGTCCCCGCTGCTCCTCCTGAGCCCCCCCCCCCCCCCCCTAAGTCTTGACTTCGGTGAAGCCGAGCCACCAGGTCTCCCAGGGGACGAGGGAGCTAATTTAGAGGCTGCCGATTTTTTGTTTGGTTAAATCCTGTCGCCGTAGGGGCGCGCCCCGCCCTGCAGCACGCGCTAGAGCGAGCACCGCGCCGTATTCCACACGCACTAAGGAATTTCACCCCTGGCTGCGGGTTCCAGATGTTAGGCGTGGTAAACTACCTCGAACGCCGATTTGTGCGCAGGCGCAGTCATTGTTCGTAACATCGCAGCCCCCTATGCTGATGACAAGTCGTCGTCGGGTCGGGCGTCAGGCACCGGGGGGGGGGGGCATGAGGCAGGGCATCTCTGTCAACGTCGGCGTCCTCCTCCTCCTCCTCCTCCTCCTCCTCCTCCTCCTCCTCCTCCTCCTCCTCCTCTTCCTCCTCAGTCCATCTCTCCTGTGCTTAGGGGTATCAAGCTCGTCGAAGCCCCTGTGGAGGTCGTTGAGGTGCCTAATGGTCGGCCACGTCGGCGGCTGAGACTGCGTCTTGTCTCCTAGCCGCGAAGCCCATGCGGCGGATGGCCGCAGTGATCCCAGGCCCGCAGAGACCCGAAACGTCTCGCTCTTCCATTTGAGCGGCCGGGGCGCGGGTGCCATTGCACGCGCGCCCAAGGTAGGCACCGTGGCGCGGCCGGGCGCCTCGCCCGGCAGTTGCCCGCTGCGGCCCCCCCCGTTTTTGTGTCGAGGGCCAGGCGGGGAGGTCCACGCCTCCGACTCGCGCAGGGGCTCCCTCCTCCCCCTGTTCCTCCTCTTTTTCCTCCTCCTCCTCCGCATCATCATCGTACTCCTAATAACCAATTGGGCTCGAGCGCTTGCTCGCGTCCCGAGTTACCGCCGCTCTGCACGTGCAGGGCCCCCCCGCTTCGCCCCGTGGATGGTCGCGGCTGCGAGGCTCGATTGGATTCTCGCGCAGCTACGGGCTGGGCGAAAGGCTCGCTTCCGATTGGCCTCACATACTGACCGTTTGCTGCTCCAGATCGTCCTCCTCCCCGAGGTAGACGACAAGACGCAGAGCGCCATTCTGATCGACTTCATGTACTCGGTGATTGGCTCGCTCCCCTGGACCGTCTCGGTGGACCACGGCCACGAGAACAGCCGAGGAGAGGCCCACATCTCTCTTCAACTTCGGGCTGTCGCTGGACCCGCTGATGCCCCGGTGGGACCCGACGGACATGATGGAGGAGACGAGGATGATGGACCAGATGATCACCCTGGAGGCCGTGCTCGTCGCCGATTGCGTGACCCTTGGCATGGCACGGGTCTGGGCCCGTGGTCTTCTGCTGCTGCTGGGCCTGCTGGTGGAGGTAATGATCATAGGTCTTGGGGCGATGCCAAGCGTCCTCGGCGTCATGCTGACCATGGCCATACTCCTGCTGATCTACCTGCGATTCCTGTCTTTCCTTTCAACTCTGATGCGAAGTTCTTCGTGCCGATCGGCGAGGACCATTCTCTCGCCCCTGGTCGTGCACCTGATGATGGCACTGGGAAGGTGGAGGAGCTCTTGCTCGAGGACGACGGGATGACCATTGAGGAGTTGCTGCTACTTGCGGGTCCTAATGGTGCCGACCTACCCTGTGCTGGGCTACCCAGTTCTGATCTTCTTCTCGCCCCTGGTCGTGCACCAGATTGTTCTCCTGGAAAAGTTGAGGAAGTTTTACCTAGCGAGATCAAGGGCATGTTCCTGGCGATACAGGCAGACATCGACGTGATGACGAAGTCTCTCCCTGCGCCTGCTCCTGACGCTGCGCATCGTCAGGATGGTGCGCCCCCTGCTCCAGAGGGGCCTCCAGCACCCCTTCCTGCTGAAGGATCTGCTGGTGCTCCAGGTCTTGCTCCAGTTCCTGCTGCTCCTGCCATTCAGCCTACAGTTGCCGAGTTTTGTCGAGGGCAAGGTTGGGACTTGGACAGGATGATCGGGAGACATGCGCGAGTGGATACTCTACACAGCCGCCTCAATGGTGAAATGGTGGTTATTAGTGGCTGTGACAAATACCAAAAGGCTTGGAATCAGTTCGTAGAGATCACTCCTGTGAGCGTGTTCTCCACGGCCACACACCTGATCAAGGCTACCTGCTTGCGTCTACCCACGGTGTCCGAGGAACAGCAATGGAAGGGGGCCATCCCTGGCCAGGCGCTTTATCATGATGCTGACAGTCCCTTACCTGCTGTTCCGCGGCACAGGCGGGAGATTCTTTTCAGGCATCGCTGCCCTCACAGCGACGACAAGGTTGATGGCCCTGCCTCGATCTGGGAAGTTTGTCAACGCTCGGCCTGGCCATTGGATCTCTTTGTGCGACGGTTTGCAAATGTGATGGAAGGAGTGTCCATTGGCCGAGTCGGCGCTATCTTGTCTGTCGTGGGGGAAGCCAATCTCGAGGTGGGGACCTACCCTGATGGGGACAAGGTCGAGGTGAGTGCCCACGATGTGTGCGAGACCTCTGACCCCTCCTCCTCGTCGCGCCGCTGATGGGCTCCACCGGCCTGTTCGTCGCCGACTGCGGCTACGTGGATCCTGACAAGCTCGCCGGCATTTCATGGCCGTCATGGGCGCTGGCTCCCTGGACACGCTGGGTAGCCCTTCGGGGCTTTGGGCCTGTCGTGGACCTGCGTGCCACGGCAGGGCAGGGGAGGGCGACGGGACAGCCTCCCCTCGGGGGCTGCGCCCTCCCTTCCCCTCCAGGTGCTGCCTACCTCCTCTAGGTCCTGGACGGGTGGGCGGGGGGCCGCGGGCGGCCGACCTCGGCGTCCGCCTCGGGGCGCCCTCGCAACAAAAATGAAAAAAAAATCATCATCATCATCCCCCTCCCTCTTCCTCCTCCTCCTCCTTTTGCTGCTGCTCCTCCTCCTCCTCCTCCTCCTCCTCTTCTTCCTCCTCCTCCTCCTCCTCCTCCTCTCTCTCCTCCGTAGCCATTTTGGCTCAAGACGGAGCTTGCCTCCCGTCCCGACTCCAGAGGCTCGAGGCCGAGGTGGAAGGGCAGCCCTTTCCTGAGGCCTGGCTGCCTCGGCCAGCTTTCAGGTTCCTTGGTGAACCGCTCTTCTTCGCTTTCCGTGAGCTCCTGTTGGAGCACCTGGCCCGATCCCACCCAGGGCGCAGTTGGGTGATGGGTTGCGCCTATGCGCCGTGGACCAAGCAGCTGCCATCTCGGCGAGGTGGCCTTGGCCCGCAAACGAAGCAGGCGTACAGCGTTTGTGCGCTCTGTGGGCACTGGGAGTACGATTTCCATGGACACAAGTGCTGCTCCAAGTGCAAAGGTGAGTACCTCGGCTAGCCGCATAGTGGAGTTCGTGATGTCGGTGACAAGCGCGGCGTGGGCCGTTGGCGCAAGAGCAGAGGGCAGGTGCAAGGCCCTTCGCTTGACGACGAACTGGAGAGGCTGGCCACACTTTTCCCTGATCGTGCTGAAGCTCTTCGAGGTGCTCGTGGTCAAGGTCCGCGCGCTCCTGCCCCTGAGCCTGCGGCGTCGCCAGACAACGAGCTCGACAGGAAGGTGGCCAAGCAGCGCACCGCCCTTGCCATGGCTGTTGAGCGTGATTCTATGGCTGAGCGTTTGGCATTACATGAGGTGGAACAACGTCTGGCGGCTGTACTACGCCATAAAGACGCCCTGGCCAAGGCGGAGATGGCGCGCGCGGAGGCTGTCCAGTACTTGGAGAGCGCCGCCGCGGCCCACAAAGCCGCCTACGTTGAGTTGGACAATTTTGACCCTCTGGAGTTCAGACGGCAGGTGGTGGCTGAAGAACAAGCTAAACGTGATCTACGTGAGCGTGAGTGCCGTGCTGCTGATGCTAAAGGACATGGTGCCCCTGCTGCAGGGGGTCCGCATGATATGCAAGTTGATGGTGATTCCCCTTCCGCACGTCCTGGGCAAGTTCACCCCCCCGCTGGTGGCCATCCTGCTGCTAGTGAAGTTGGAGGAGTTGCTGGCCCAGTTCCTGAGCCCCCAGGTATTGTGGGTATGTCTCGTCAAGAATTGCAAGATTGGTGTACTAAGTTCAACCAGCGCTTCGAGTTCTGGTTGCAGATCAAGGAGTTCAGGACCCACCTGGATCAAGACGCGGCTTCTGAAGCTCCTTCTGATTTGGGTGATGGGGAGCAGAATCGCACCGAGCTTGAGCAGCTCAAGAAGCGTCGTATCGACGCAGCCTTATCCCCAGAAGATTTGGTCAAGTTTGAGAAGCTCATGCAGAAGCAGTCCCACATCAAAGCCGCCAAGCGTCTCCGTACTGTTCGCGATGGCGCCGCGGCCTCTTTCAACCGTGTGTTGGAGCAGGTGCAGCCAGGCGCCGCTGGACCCGCACGTTCACAAGCTGGCGGTGGGCAAGCATCTGGTTCACAACGTTCCTAGCCAACATGGCGTGCTGGAGGCGTCGAGGCTTCGCAATCAGTCCTCGGCGATTGAGTTGATGTTCTGCAATATCACATCATGGAATCAGGTGACATTGGATTTCTTGCAGCAGACCAAGCCCTTGTGCGATGGCTTCTTTGTTGCTGGGCATCATCGTGTGAAGGACCTCCCGCGCGCCAAACGCAATGCAGCTCAGATTGGCTGGAGGCCGCATCTGAGACCAGCCCTCCCCTCCCCTGGAGGGGGTACTCATGGAGGAGTAGGAGCCGTGGTTTCGAAAGGTTTGTGTTTCCGACGTTGTTTTGTCCTCGGATCCGAGATTGTCAGATTTTGGCAGTGGCCTCAGCTGGCAATTTTTGGAGCTCAGAACCAAAGAATGCGTCATTGTTGTAGGTGTGATTTATTCGATTGCTGACCTGGTTTTTCTGGGGAAAACATCGAGCGTATCCGTGCCGTTTCCGAGTTCCTTGGGACCCTCGCCATCCCCTGGCTCTTGGTGGGAGATTGCAGCGTACTTGTGTGCGACATGGACCTGTCTGGTTGCCCGAAGCTTGCTCGTGCACGCTGCCTTGTACCAGAGGATGTCGAGTTCACCTGTGCCCAGGGACGTGGCGCACTTATTGACTATGTTATCGCTTCCAGCGACTTGGCTGATTACGTTCATGTAAGTACGTATACTCATAGCCCCTTTTAAACTCATGCCTGCCTGAAAGTTTGCATGCAACATGAAGCTCTGGAACAGCACGTGTGGCAACGTGGTAAGCCTATACCATTCACTAATTGTCCTGGGCCTGATTTACCCTGGTCACAGCATCTCCTAAATGCCGCTGCTAGTCTCGGGCGTGAAAGAGTGCTGCCTGAAGTTCCTGGGTATCTTTACAATGCACTGGTGCCGCATGTGAAGGACACTTTAAGTGAGAAGCTTACGTCTTTGTACCGCACTTGGTCTAGAGCGACCGAGGCCATGTTTGAGTCTCGTGCGGTTGCAGTCGACCACAGTGTGTGCCAGGTAAAACGAGGTGAATTTCCAGATGTTCGGCGTGCGACGATTGGTCGGAGGGGACCTGCTGGCCAAAATTTTCGTGAACCAGAACTGGCTTATTGGGCCAAAGTATTTCAAAATATGTGCGAGCACCGACTCTACCTGGCAAGAAAGTCTTTGCACGCGGTCGCGAGCTTAGGTAGCGCCCTTCAAGGTTTAGCTCTGCAGCTGGACAAATACATCTGTGCCGACGATGCGTGCGGCATCGGCTGGTGGCGCGCCCAGTTTTGTTCGCTTCCCACCGAGGCCGAAGGGCTCGACAACTTGACGGGTGCTATGTCTACTCGAGTGAGTGCTGCTTGGAAGGCTGCAGGGAGCTTGCCCAGAGCTCGGATGAACGACTGGCTCCTGAAAGCCCTTCCCAAAGGTGCGCAAAAGGTGCACGCTTGGTTGAAACATGACCTTGGGGAACCGCCCCAAGCCCTGTTGGCCCCTCAAGGGGTCCGTCAGCTCCCTGGGGATCTCCTGGAGTATCGGCAGGCTTTCTGGAGCCAAGTTTGGGATTCCCCAGATGGGATGTCTTTGCTCTCAGGAGTGCTGGATGCGCCCAGACCTCGTGCCCTCATGTCCCTTGAGGTTTTGGACCCCTTGGAACCCATCGATGTGTTGAAAGCTGCGAGGTGTGTTTCTAACACTACTGCGGTTGGGGTCGACTCCTGGGCTCCTCGGGCGTTGATTGATTTACCTCGGGATGCCGTTTTGGGGTACACGCATCTCCTCAATCAGTGTGAAGCTTCGTTGTCCTGGCCATCCCAGGTTTTTCTCAGTGTTATAGCTTTGCTTCCTCAGAATATTGAGTGTGATCGTCCGATTTGTAAATGCCCCACCCTTTACAGGGTGTATTGCAAGGCTCGTAACTCTGATCTCGATATATGGACGCTAGACAGGTATAATTATTGGAACACCGCTGTGAGAGGATCCAGCGCGCTCCAGGCCGTCTTACTTCGCGAGCTCGGCCATGAGATGGCTCGCATGTTGGGGCTCTGCTCGGTCGGAGCCCACTGGGACCTCAAGCGTTTTTTTCTACACTGTCCAGCCGCATAGGCTGATTGGGTTTGCTGTGAAGATGGATTACCCGCTCCACCTCCTCTACCTTAGTGGTTTGATTCATGAATCCCCTCGTGTTCTTGAGGTTGGTGGTTTTGTTTCTGATAGCATTCCACCTGGGAGGGGTATCCTGGCGGGGTGCATGCAATCCATGTCATGGGTTAAGATTTACTTGTATGATATCCTGGACTTGGCTCATGTGCAATATCGCCCCGTCCAGGTTAAATCCTATGTAGACGATATTACCCAGTCTCAGGTTGGAAATATGAAGGATAGTTTGGACTCTCTCGTGCCTGCCGCCATGTTGTTGACCCACCAGCTTGAAGAAGTTGGTTGCACCGTTTCTGGCAAGTCTGCTCTTGTGTGCAGCCATACCTTCCTTGGACGTGGGCTTGCCGCCCGCTTCAGGGCGACAGGGTTGCATATTCAATTACAGGCTGCAACTCGAGATCTGGGGGTCATGGCCACGGCGGGGAAACAAGAGGTCGACTGTAAAGTTAATGCAACGACGTTCCCAGGCCTCCAAGAAGGCTGAAACGGTTGCCTTTCTGGCCCGTATTGTTGGATCCGCGAGGCGATTGTATAAACCTGGGGCCCTTGCTGTTGGATCGTGGTCCCACCAGGTGTTGGGGCTTACTCCAGGGCAGATCCAGTCTATGAGAGCCCAAGCGGCCATGTGCAGTGGTAGATGGAACCCTGGGGCCTGCACTACCACTGTATTGGGGCTTATCAGTCCTGCCAAGGATGACCCCCAGTTTAGGTTTCGCTACGAGCAGCTCGTGAGCTTCTACGATGTATGGCAGGACCTTGCGCACACAAAACGGCTGGAGGTTTCGCGATGCTGGGGCATTGTAGTTGCGAAGTTCAGCAAGACCAAGCATCGGTGGCAATGTGTGCGTGGTCCATTGGCGGCTACAGTTGCGGTGCTCCTTGACCTCAATGTGGTGCCGCGTAGCCCAGCATATTGGATTTTTCCCAATGGAATGCACGTCCGCTCCAGCGACCAGGCTTTCCCCCACACCCTCTGGAGCACGCTCATGGAGGTGCGCGGGGGCATGTCATGGAGCGGGGCTGCGAAACATTATGAAGGAGCTGGTTTAGGAGGAGGAGTTGATTTCACTGCCCCTCGGATGTTTTTGAGGAAACTTGAAAGGGAAGGCTCTTTTGAAGCCGCTGGAATGATCAGGAATGTTCTGGCCGCTGGCTTTTGGACTGAGGACCGACTTGCTAAGGCGGGCTACGAGTCCTCTACCAATGGCAGATGCCCTAGGCGCGGCCTCGAGGCCGAGACTGTTGCCCACCGATTTTGGTCCTGCAGATGTAATGATGATATCCCCGACAGCGCGATCGACCGATCGAATGAGTTTAAGGCTGAAGCTCTGAGTTCTCCTGAAGCCTCCTGTTTCTGGATGCGTGGGCCCCCGCCCTTGTCTGCCAGTGTTGGCCACCTTCCCGAGCCCATGGGGCTCCCTTGGGATTGGGGAAAGTTAAGTGCGGGAGCTAGCGTTGAAGGGGGTGTCTGGGGAATGGACGGCAGCGGAGGCAGGTATCATAAAGACTGGCGACTTAGGCGATGTGGATGGGCGATCGTCCACCAAGGTCCAGCAGGCCTCTTTGACGGCGTAGCCAGTGGGACACTGCCAACTAAGATGCAGTCTGCTGGTCGGGCCGAATTATTTGCACTTGTACAGCTGGTTATGCGCTCAACTGGCAATGTCAGAGTATATTCAGACAATATGGCCGTCGTGAAAGGTGCGCGTCGCCCCCTAAGCATGAAGTCTAAATCGTCTATGCTTGATCTTTTGAAGATATACCATGAGGTCCTGGGGGCTCGGGGCGGCACGGTTGATGTTAGATGGACCAAAGGTCACCCCACCCAGGCTCAGGCGTTTCACATGGTTTTGAGTGACACTGAGGTCTACCTCAATGAAGCCGCTGATTTTTGTTGCGGGTAAGGCTGCTGATGCTGGCCAGGTGACAGAAGATGCGGCCCAACGGACCCTCCAGGCCGATGAGCGGGCATTCAAGGTTTTGGGCCGCCTTCTTTCTGTCCAGAGGGAGGTTTTGTTTTGCTCTGATCGTGAGAAAGTCCGACGAATAGGACGCACCCGTGCCCCTGTGAGGTCTCTGGATGAGCGCCTATGCAGGCTCCGTGACTCGGGTCAAGACTGCGTGGTGCGTTCCTCGTCCTTTAAGTGTCGTTGGTGCGCACGCTCGTTCGCGCGTCGAGGCCCCCTCTGTGAATTTTGGCCTTGTATTTGCAAGCCCCGTGCTGAGATAAATCAGCGAATTCATGCCCTCCCTGCTAGGAGTGCACCTGACCCTCTTGGCAGGGGGCCCTCACCTGCTCCTGATGATCTTGGGCCGTTGGAGGCGGGAGTGGGTGGGGGAAAGGATCATCCTGTGGCCGAGCTGTGCCATACCTCGCATCAGCTCGCCACTCTCAGAGGAGTGTTGTTTTGCCAGGTCTGCGGGTGCCACTGCGTGGAGAACCCAATGAACCTCAAGGTGGAATGTTTGCCACCCACCCGTGCTGGCCACGAAGTGCTCAGCCGTCTGAAGAAGGGACTGCCTCCTAAGTCTGGAGGGAGGTTCCCTGATTTGTGAATTGGCCCAGCGTGCCCCGCCTAGCTGCAGGTCACCACGCATAACTCCTCTCTCTCCCTCCCCCTCCTCCTCCTCTCTCTCCCTCCCCTCCTCCTCCTCCTCCTCCTGCTCCTCCTCCTCTTCCCCCTCCTCCTCCTCCTCCTTCCCCCTCCCCCCACTTCCACACCCAAGCTCCCCCTCTGGCCCCCTGACCCGCGTACTCCCGCGCGCGCGGAAGCGCGCGCGCGGGGGGCGGGGAAAGAGGAGCGAGGTCGAGAAAGGAGGGAGGACGAAGACGTAAAGAGCCTGATGGGGGTGCAATTAGGAGGACGAGGACCAGAGTATGTGTGTGAATCCCCCTACTTTCCTCCTATCTTGCTCATATCCATCGCCCCTCTTGGCTCGGATGACAGGTACTCGATAGTTGGAGGTACGTTGGGTAAAACCATCGTCCCTCATCGTCTACCGACGGAACACTCGGGGTGGGGTCGGTCCATTGGTCCTCCTCACCCTCACACAGGTTATCAGCCTTCTCTTTTATATCCGACATCGCGTCCAACCTGCGACCCGACCTGTCGACATCGGACTAGTTATGCAGGATGACGGCACGACACCAGTCGTCCGTCGGACCCCTGCATGATGAGTCGTCGCCGTCAGTCGTGCGCAACTTGGATGCTGATATGTCGGATATCCTAGGAGCTTCCCCCAATTTTGCGGCCCGCATGGCCATCTCTCCAGGAACCGACGGATTGGACGAAGCTATGCCCCCACCCAGTACAGCGCAGTCAATGCAGCGGGAAACCGCAGCAATGCCAGCGTTGCCCACCCAGGCGGCAGTTCAGCTTCATGCTATGCAAGCTGAGTTGCACCAGCTTCGTGCCTTGCATGCTCATAGCGTTTCCGCACCCCCACTTCCTATTGGAGATCAGCCCTCCCTACAGCAGCGATTCTTACACGCCGCTCCAGGGCTCGCGCCTCAATTCCCCACCCTTCATACCACATCTGACGTCCCTCCCGCAGCGCTGCACCAGTCAGCGCGGCGGGAAACCGCAGCCCCGCCACAAACAGCGCAGCGGGCCACCGCAGCACCGTCCCAGACAGTGCAGCGGGATACCGCAGCTCCACACATGCCTACTCCTTCCTCCCCTCCGAGAGAGAGAGGCACAGGCACACGAAGGTGGGGCCATGGGACGCCCGAACAAACAGGGATTGAACAGGGACAGGTTTATGAGCGAGTCCGTGAAATCGAAAACCGTACTTCTGACCATGGCCCTAGTCGCCGTGCTCATTCTAAGAGCCAAGCTCCCAGGCGTGGCCCCGAACAGTACATTATTCGAGACGATCGCGGCAGTAGGAGTCCATCTGTCCGGGGGGTTCGTATTAGGCCCCATAGTTCCCCAGCCGCAAACCGACATAGGGAGGCTCTGCCAATGCAAGACATGGCTGAGCTACGAGATCACGTGCACACATACGTTGAATATCAAACTAGCCTCGTCCACAAGGCTGTGGCCTCTGATACCGCCGTCCTCCGGAGTGACCTCCAACAGGGTCTTTCGATCCTGGACGCTGCCGTCCAGGAGGACCGTCGGGTCATGCAACAGCTGATGCAGCGTCTCGATATACAACGAGATCGCGAGACTAACGAACTTGTGGCCGTCAAGTCCGACTTCGATCGACTTGAAGCTAGCGTCATTCAGATTCGTCAACACAACGATGAACGTGCACGCATTCTTCGCGAAGAGCTGCGAGAAGTCGCGGGCACAGCTTCAGGTGCCTTCGTAGCGCCTTCCACCGCACTACGAGGTCATATTGCCACGATCCGTGGTGAAACGGAAGCTGCAGCACGTGAGCTGCACGATCATACACGCTCCGTCCAGCAAGATTTGTATGGCAAGTTATGTGAGGCCGAGAACGCCTTCCAAGCTCAACTCTCTTCCTGTCAGGTTCAACATGTACCACAGCTTCTATCCAGAGTCCACACTCTCGAGCAGACCGTAGCTGAGCTGCAGGTCGCACGGGCTCATACTGCGCAGGTGAGTCCCACTGCTACGGTGACCAACCCCGACGTGACGGCAGCTGTTTTACAGACCGTCCGAGCGGAGGTGGCCCACTTGCAAAGGCAGCTGCAGGATTCTGTGGCCGAGAGGGATGCCGAGTCAGCACGCGCGACTGCGCGCCTGGATCAAATGAACGCTGAGATGGCTCGTCTTGCTAACGAGAATGTTGACCTGCGTACTCTTATCGTCAATCATACTACCCACAATAAGGATGACGTTCGATTCCTCACGGATACTCAGAAACATCAA
>CAUYUJ010014625.1:0-82500 GCA_963575745.1 Prorocentrum cordatum
GTGCCACGCCTGCCACGCTTTGCGAGCCCGAAACGGATAGCGACCCCACCCCCAGCGCGCCCCCTGTGGTGTCGAGGGTGTGCCACGCCGGCCACGCTTTGCGAGCCCGAAACGGATAGCGACCCCACCCCGAGCGCGCCCCCTGTGGTGTCGAGGATGTGCCGCGCCTTCACGCTTTGCGAGCCCGAAACGGATAGCGACCCCACCCCCAGCGCGCCCCCTGTGGTGTCGAGGATGTGCCGCGCCTGCCACGCTTTGCGAGCCCGAAACGGATAGCGACCCCACCTCCAGTGCGCCCCTTGTGGTGTCGAGGATGTGCCACGCCTGCCACGCTTTGCGGGCCCGAAACGGATAGCGACCCCACCCCCAGCGCGCCATTTGTGGTGTCGAGGATGTGCAACGCCTGCCACGCTTTGCGAGCCCGAAACGGGTAGCGGCCCCACCTCCAGTGCGCCCCCTGTGGTGTCGAGGATGTGGCACGCCAGCCACGCTTTGCGAGCCCGAAACTGATAGCGACCCCACCCCGAGTGCGGCCACTTGTGGTGTCGAGGATGTGCCTCGCCTGCCACGCTTTGCGGGCCCGAAGCGGATAGCGACCCCACCCCCAGGGGCCCCAGCGCGCCCCCTGTGGTATCGAGGGTGTGCCACGCCTGCCACGCTTTGCGAGCCCGAAACGGGTAGCGACCCCACCCCGAGCGCGCCCCCTGTGGTGTCGAGGATGTGCCACGCCTGCCACGCTTTGCGAGCCCGAAACGGATAGCGACCCCACCTCCAGCGCGCCCCCTGTGGTGTCGAGGTTGTGCGCCCCTTCTGGTGTCGAGAAAGTGCCACCCCTGCCACGCTCTCCGACATTGGCACGCATAGAGACCGCGCTGAGGGACCACCCCCTGCGCACCCTCTCTGGTGTCGAGAAAATGCCACCCATGCCACGCTGTGCCGTGCCGTGCCCTGCGCGCCTGCCCTGTGTGCTATGCTGAGCTGTGCTGTGATGTGCTGTGCGGTGCCGAGCCGAGCTGAGCTGAGCTGTGCTGAGCTGTGCTGTGCTGTGCTGTGCTGCGCTGTGCTGCGCTGTGCTGTGCTGTACTGTGCTGCGTTGAGCTGTGCTATGCTGTGCTGTGCTACGCTGTGCTGTGCTGTGCTGCGTTGAGCTGTGCTATGCTGTGCTGTGCTGTGCTGTGCTGTGCTGCGCTGTGTGAGAAGGAGAGAGAGGTGAGGTGTGAGTGTCGCGGGTGCGGCGCGGCAAGGAATTACGCTACCGAGGAACCCCACATACTGATGTTTAATATTATGTGTTTGCTTGTCATTATCATCAATGCGCAATCCTGCGTTCTAAACCCTCGTCGCGAATCGTCGTCGTACTTGTCGTACTCGTTGTCGTACTCGTCGTACTCGTCGTCGTACTCGTTGCCGTTCTATCGTCTTACTCGTCATCGTACTCGTCGTCGTACCTCGCCATCGTACTCGTCTTCGCATTCGTCGTCGTGCTCGTCGCACTCGTCGTCGCACTCGTCGTCGTCGTACTCGTTGTACTCGTAGTGCTCGTCGTACTCGTCGCCGCACTCGTGGTCATCGTCGTCGTCGTCGTCGTCCTCCTCCTCCTCCTCCTCCGGCGTTGAGGTAACACGTATTCCCGAAGTTGGGCATACACACAGACGTCAGGTAGAGGTTCGACAGGTCGTCTGTGACGCCAGCAAAGAAATTGAATATTCTCTCCTTTGCGAACGAGAACGAATCCGCGTGGGCGAGGCTCATGCGTCTGAAGTCCGTCCAAGCAGCGAGCACCTGTGTGATTCGCTTGGCCCTGACCGGGTCGGGGCGCGGGTCCTCCTGGTCAGCTGTGTAGAGAAACTTCACCGCCTCCAGCCGCTCTGCCAGGGCAGCCTGCCACGTGCGGTGCGCGACGCCTTCCACGTCGCGCAAAGAGTCGATGCCATGAGTCTCCGCAGCAGCTCGAAACGTCCATCGCCAGGGGGCTACGTCGCTCACTTCCCCGTAGAACTTGGCGCTAGCTCCGCCGAGCATTTCGGGCTGCAATGCGAACAGACGAAGGGTTGGCACATCCATCTCGTAGTTCTGGGCGTCGTTAGAATACCTGTTGAGGGCTTTCCACAAGTTCGCATCGGCACCCCTTTTGGACGGCCGGTACTGTGGATCATCCGCTCGTTTCTCTGCAAACAATTTGTACCATCCGACAGCTTTCTCATCCGCCTGGGCGCACAGACAGGTCACCGCGACCGACTCTCGCAGGCTTTGTGACCAAGGTCCTTGCGACCAACGATCCTCTGCGGGCATAGGAGAAATCTGAATGCGAGGGGCGCCAGTGGAACGAACAGAGGTTGCCAGCAAAAGAGCCGGAGACCGCTGAGGAGTGCAAATCTGCATGGGCGGAGCCCTCGTCGGCGCGGCCTTCGTTGGCGTAGCCTTCGTAGGCGTGGCATGCGCTGCGGAGGGAGAAGACTCTAGATCAGCGCCCGCGCTGCCGGTTCCGCGCACTCGCTGGACCTTTGCCGGTGACCCGCCGTCGTCGCCATCCTTCTCCTCCGGCTGATCCGAAAGAGCCTCCGAGGCGAAGCCGCCCGACGCAGGGTTCCGCAGGAACGCCACCAGGCACTGCCTCTTGCCGTGGTCGTCCATGTCGGAGTACTTCGCGTAGAGCGTATCGGGCCACCAATTGTGAAGCTGGCGGCGGTACGCATTAAATGCGGACAGCACAACTCCGCTTGCGCATCTGCGAGAGCTCTCCACGCTGACCCCGCCAACCATCTGAATCATTACTTTCTTCATCGCCAAACACGGGGGTGGCAGCGCGTCCATGGCAATTTTGGGCGGCATGACTGCCACACGCCTGCGTGAAAGTGCAAGCGCGCCGAGCCGGCATGAACCAAAGTGTCTACAGTTCTGCATGGGACGCGAACTCTCGCCAGCGCAGACCTCTGGTGTCGAGACATTGCCACGCCTGCCACGCTTTGCATGCCCGAAACGGATAGCGACCCCACCCCCAGCGCGCCCCCCGTGTGGTGTCGAGGATGTGCCACGCCTGCCACGCTTTGCGAGCCCGAAACGGATAGCGACCCCACCCCCAGCGCGCCCCATGTGGATTCGAGGATGTGCCACGCCTGCCACGCTTTGCGAGCCCGAAACGGATAGCGACCCCGCCCGCAGCGCGCCCCCCTGTGGTGTCGAGGATGTGCCACGCCTGCCACGCTTTGCGAGCCCGAAACGGATAGCGACCCCACCCCCAGCGCGCCATTTGTGGTGTCGAGGATGTGCAACGCCTGCCACGCTTTGCGAGCCCGAAACGGGTAGCGGCCCCACCCCCGCGCGCCCCCTGTGGTGTCGAGGATGTGCCACGCTTGCCACGCTTTGCGGGCCCGAAGCGGATAGCGACCCCACCCCCAGCGCGCCCCCTGTGGTGTCGAGATGCGCCACGCCTGCCACGCGTTTGCGAGCCCGAACGGATAGCGACCCGCCCCAGCGCGCCCCCCCTGTGGTGTCGAGGATGTGCCACGCCTGCCACGCTTTGCGAGCCCGAAACGGATAGCGACCCCACCCCCAGCCGCCCCTTGTGGTGTCGAGGATGGTGCTGAGGATGTGCCACGCCTGCCACGCTTTGCGAGCCCGAAACGGATAGCGACCCCACCCCCAGCGCGCCCCATGTGGATTCGAGGATGTGCCACGCCTGCCACGCTTTGCGAGCCGAAACGGATAGCGACCCACCCCGATCGCCACGCCTGCCACGCTTTGCGAGCCCGAAACGGATAGCGGAGCGCCACCCCAAACCGACCGGCGCGCCCCCTGTGGTGTCGAGGATGTGCCACGCCTGCCACGCTTTGCGAGCCCGAAACGGATAGCGACCCCACCCCCAGCGCGCCCCCTGTGGTGTCAAGGATGTGCCACGCCTGCCACGCTTTGCGAGCCCGAAGCGGATAGCGGCCCCACCCCCAGCGCGCTTCCTTGTGGTGTCGAAGATGTGCCACGCCAGCCACTCTGTGCGAGCCCGAAACGGATAGCGACCCCACCCCGAGCGCGGCCACCTGTGGTGTCGAGGATGTGCCACGCCTGCCACGCCTTGCCGCTATCCGTGACGGTCGCTAACCTGTGTTTTGCTGTGCTGTGCTGTGCTGTGTTCTGCTCAACTGTGAGGAAGCAAACGGGGGAAGGGATGAGGGAGGAGGGGAGGAGTAGGTGAGACGCGGGTGCGGCCTGGCAGGGAAAAACTAGAACCCCACGAACCATGTGGGGAAGAAATCCAGAACCCCCAGCGCGCCCCCTGTGGTGTCGAGGGTGTGCCACGCCTGCCACGCTTTGCGAGCCCGACACGGGTAGCGACCCCACCCCGAGCGCGCCCCCTGTGGTGTCGAGGATGTGCCACGCCTGCCACGCTTTGCGAGCCCGAAACGGATAACGACCCCACCCCCAGCGCGCCCCCTGTGGTGTCGAGGATGTGCCACGCCTGCCACGCTTTGCGGGCCCGAAACGGATAGCGACCCCACCCCCAGCGCGCCCCTTGTGGTGTCGAGGATGTGCCACGCCTGCCACGCTTTGCGGGCCCGAAACGGATAGCGACCCCACCCCCAGCGCGCCATTTGTGGTGTCGAGGATGTGCAACGCCTGCCACGCTTTGCGAGCCCGAAACGGGTAGCGGCCCCACCTCCAGTGCGCCCCCTGTGGTGTCGAGGATGTGGCACGCCAGCCACGCTTTGCGAGCCCGAAACTGATAGCGACCCCACCCCGAGTGCGGCCACTTGTGGTGTCGAGGATGTGCCTCGCCTGCCACGCTTTGCGGGCCCGAAACGGATAGCGACCCCACCCACAGCGCGCCCCCTGTGGTGTCGAGGGTGTGCCACGCCTGCCACGCTTTGCGAGCCCGAAACTGATAGCGACCCCACCCCGAGCGCGGCCACTTGTGGTGTCGAGGATGTGCCACGCGCGCCACGCTTTGCGAGCCCGAAACGGATAGCGACCCCACCCCCAGCGCGCCCCCTGTGGTGTCGAGGATGTGCACCCTCTCTGGTGTCGAGGATGTGCCACGCCTGCCACGCTCTCCGACCTTGGCACGCATAGAGACCGCGCTGAGGGACCACCCCCTGCGCACCCTCTCTGGTGCCGAGACAATGCGCCCCCTGCCACGATCTGTCGTGCCGTGCCCTGCGCGCCGGACCTGTGTGCTATGCTGTGCTGAGCTGTGCTGTGATGTGCTGTGCGGTGCCGAGCTGACTGAGCTGAGCTGTGCTGTGCTGCGCTGTGCTGTGCTGTGCTGCGTTGAGCTGTGCTGTGCTGTGCTGTGCTGTGCTGCGTTGAGCTGTGTTATGCTGTGCTGTGTTGTGCTGTGCTGTGATGTGCTGCGCTGTGTGAGAAGGAGAGAGAGGTGAGGTGTGAGTGTCGCGGGTGCGGCGCGGCAAGGAAGAAAACCATAACCCCACGAAGCATGTGGGGAACAAGCAAACCGCTTGAGACATCCCCACAAAACGACCGCGAACGAGGCGTGCGTGAGTCTCACCATGAGTAAGTGTGAGTAGGAGTAGGGCTGAGTATGAGTAGGTCTGAGTAAGAGTAATTCTGTGTGTGAGTAAGTCTGGGTATGGGTAAGTCTGGGTGTGAATCCTTCTGTGTATGAGTAAGTCTGGGTATGAGGAGGAGAGGGGGGAGAAGGAGAAGAAGGCATGAGGAGTAGGAGGCGCCCAATTAATTACAATAAACCCATCTTAGGGTATGGGGAACAACTCACCAGCGCATCCAGACACGATGCCCAGACGTGTTGCCTTGATCAGGGATGTGGAGGAGAATTCAGTGGAATAAAAGGCTGGGTCAGACGTCGTACCGCAAGAAGGGGAGGATGGAGGAGGAACCGGAGGAGGAGCAGGAGGAGCAGGAGGAGGAGGAGGGAGAAGGGGAGATGGAGGAGGAGGAGGAGGAGGAGGAGGAGGAGGGAGGAGGAAAGAGGAGGAATCGGTGGATGATGATGATTCTGATGATGATGCCGGTGGTGATGATGATGAAGATGATGATGATGATGATGATGATGATGATGATGATGATGATGATGATGATGATGGTGGTGATGATGATGATGCTGATGAGCGTGATGGTGATGGTGATGATGATGCTGGTGATGATGTCGATGTGGGTATTGATGGTGGTGATGATGTTGATGATATGGTGATGGTGATGGCTCTGGTGATGGTACTGATGATGATGGTGCTGCTGCTGGTGATGACGATGACAGTGATGATGCTGGCGATGAGGATGGTTATGCTGCAGCTGATTATGATGATGAAGCTGATGCTGCGGACGATTATGATGATGATGGTGGTGGTGATGATGATGATGATGATGATGATGATGAAGATGATGATGATTGTGCTTGACGTTGCTGTGACTGTTGCGGTTGCTACTGTTGCTGATGATGATAGTCATGATGCTGATGTTGATGCTGATAGTGTTGGTGATGATCATGACAGTGATGAGGAGGTTGATGATGATGAGGAATATATTGATGCTGATGATGGTGATGCCGATGATGGTGGTGATGATGCTGATGAGGAGGAGGAGGAGGAGAACGAGGAGGTGGAAGGCGACCAGACAGACAAGAGGCCGTTTGGATGGTTTTCGGAGTCGAGTCGGATTTCTTCCAAGAGCTTAGTGGAGTCCTCTTGGGGTGTTTTGGGGTTTCTTGGCAGTGCCGCGGGCCTATTGGAGCGTCTTGGGTGCCTCTGGGGAGCCTCTTGGGGCCTCTCGGTGGTTTCGTGGGAGCCTCTTGGGGGCATCTTTGGCTCATCGTGGGGGCCTCTTGGGGCCTCCTGGTCACCTCTTGGGACCGTCTTGGGGCACCCTTGGAAGCCTCGGGGGCCATCTTGGAGAAGATCAGTCAAAGGAGGGGGGCTCCTTATTTAGGCCCCCATCAGAGGCCAGAATGTGGCCACAACCTCAGAAAACTCAATGATTTCGGGCTTCTCGCCGAGGCCTCTTGGGGCGTCGTGGGTGCCCTGAGGGGGCCTCTTGGGGCGTCTTGGGGGTCTCGTCGGGGCCCCTTGGGGGCAGCTTGGGCACTTCTTGGGGGCACCCTTGGGAGCCTCGGGGGCCATCTTGGGACCCTCTTGGAGAAGATCGATCAAAGGAGGGGGGCTACTCAATTAGGGCCCCCCCCAGGAGGCCAAAATGCTGCCAAAACCAATGTCAATGTAATGATTTTGGGCTTCTCGCCGAGGCCCCTTGGGGCGTCTTGGGTGCCCCTGGGGGGCCTCTTGGGGCGTCTTGGGGGTTTCTTGTGAGCCTATTGGGGGCATCTTGGGCGCTTCGGGCACCCTTGGGACGTCTTGGGGCATCCTTGGGAGCCTCGGGAGCCATCTTGGGACCATCTTGGAGAAGATCGATCAAAGGAGGGGGGCTACTCAATTAGGGCCCCCCCCAGGAGGCCAAAATGTGTCCCAAGCCCACGTCAAATCAATGATTTTGGCTTTTCCTCGCCAAAGCCCTGTTGGACGCTCCAATGTCTCGCGAGACGACCCCTCAAAACCAAGGTGTAGGGGGTAGGGGGAGGGGTAAGCCCCTCCCCGAAGGGGAAGAAGGGGGTCGGAAGAGGAAACTCGCTAAACCACTCACGCCCTACAGGACTGGTGGGATTGAAGAAGAACGATCGCATTCATATTGAAGCTTTCGGAGGCCCCGCGGACCTCCGAAAGTTGCTGTTAATGCAGGTGTGTCTTACTCGATCCCCCGGATGTCAGGAGAAAGAAACGAGGAGGGAGGCGGTAGCAGGGAGCTCCTCCTCCAAGGGTGTCCGCGGTTCGATCGCTTCGGCTAGCAGTCGGCTGCATTCAACCGGTTTGGTTGGTCGGTTGCTGCGTCGTTGCGCCCGTCTAGGTTGCACTCGGTCTGGAGGTTCGGTCGGTTTCGGTCTCGCTGCCGGTTCGGTTGGTTCGCGGTCCTGTGGTCGCCATGGACGCCCACCTCCTCGTTCTCCTCCTCCTCCTCGTCCTTCCGTGTTGAAGCCCCGAGGTGGCTTGCGGTCGAGCGTATGAACAGGAAACCTCCTGCCGAACAGCTGGGCCAGTGTTTCTTGGCCGAATTGCCAGAAAGCTGGCCCGGTTTCTTGAGCACGTTCGCCCTCCAGCGTTCACAACAGAACTTGGCCCAGGCTTGTCTTAAGGAACTTCCGGGAAGCTGGCCCAGATTTCTTTAATGATGAGTTTTCAGATCAGATTTCCAGCTGTACTTGCCCTGATGCGCCCGTGTTGACGCGCAACACGTACCGAGCTCATAGCGTTTGGGTTTGGCATTTTACGTGTTGGTTCGATTCGTGTTGGCCTACCCTGTTGCGAGTGAAGCGCCAAATCCTCACGTTCTCAAAAATACACCCAAGACCCAAGACGCTGAAAGAGGGACCACTCTGGGTTCGGGAGTGGCCCTTGTGCTCGTGCCGTTCTTCCATCCAGGCCGGGGAACCGCTTCGCGGTCAAGGCTCGCTGTGCCCAGAAACGGCCTCTTCGTTCCCGACCTGCGCCTTCCGTGATTGCACATGGATTCCTACGGCGCGTCGAGCATCGCCCTGGCATGTTCCAGGCTGCATGTTGCGCAGCAGGGCAGCTCCCAGAACTCCGACGTCGTGCTTCTTGTTCTCTGGAAGCTGGCCGGCCTGAGCCCGACCAGCAGCCGCACATGGCTTCCCACGAGCGGAGTATCTGGAGGCCGCAAACTTACCTCCGTAGGATTGAGTCTCGGCTAAGTTTGGACGCCTTTCCGCAGTGGTGCTATTCCTTGTTTTCTTCGCCGTCGCCAAGCGAAGCCGCCACTCGGCTACCTGCTCGGGGCCCTCACAGGGGAGCCGAGGAGCAGGGGTGGTTCGTCCGAATTCCATTTCGTCCGCTTCATTTTGTCTGCTGCGATTCGTCCGCTTCGATTCGTCCGGTTTCGATTCGTCCGGGCTTGCCAGTTCGTCCTGTTTCGATTCGTCGGTGATTCAATTCGTTCGGTTTCAATTCGTCGGGTTTAAATTCGTCCGCGCGACTCGCGCTGGTCCGCCATCGAGCGGACGAAACACGATAGGTCGAAACGAAAGAGGGCGAAACGAGAGAGGACGAACCGAAATGGGACCAAAACTAACGAGGACGAAGTGAAAGAGGTCCAAACGAAAGAGGATTTTCCGAAAACTGACGAAACAAAACAGGACAACACAACAAATGACGAAGCGAAAGAAGGCGAAGCGAAGAGGACGAAACGAAAGAGGACTAAGCGAAAGAGGATAAGACGAAAGTGGACGAAACAACAGAGAACGAAACGAAATTGGGCGAAACAAAAGAGCATGTGGCCAAAATGGGTGGAGGAGGGGCGAGCGAGGGGGCGAGGGAGAGAGGAGGGATGATGGAGGAACGAGCAGGTTGCCATGGAGGAAGCGAGTCCTGAGGGACACAGGTCCTGGAAGTTTCTCACCGTTTCTTTGCTCTGGAAAAGAACGACTAGGACCAGGACCTGTTTCCCTCCCTCGGGACCCTTTTCTTCATGCTAGATATGGGGTGGGGGAGGAAGAACGCAGGAGGGGGGGGAAAGCGAGGGAGGCGAATGGGGGGGGGAAAGCGAGGGGAGCGAATGGAGGGAGCGAGCCCAGACGGCTTCCCAAGGATACAGCGGGTGAGTTGTGAGCCCAGGTGGCCATTGAGGGAAGGGGAGAAGAGGCGGGAGGAAGAGGCAGGCGAAAGCATGGAACGAGAGCGTATGGAAACGCGGGAGAGAGGGCCCGCCGCTGGGACCAGAGGCACCCCGAAGATGCAGCAGCTCTGCAAGACCTACCCAGAGTTCCAGGAGTTCTGCAGCAGCGCGGGCCTGATCCAGGGTCCTCCCCCCTCCCCTCGCCCTCCTGCAGGATAATGAGGAGGATGAGCAGGAGAAGGAAGAGAAGGATGAGGAGGATTAGGATGATGACGTTGATGATGATGATGATGATGATGATGATGATGATGATGATGATGATGATGATGATGATGATGATGATGGGGAGGAGGAGGAGGAGGAGGAGGAGGAGGAGTCTTTCGAAAAAGCCATTCTCGCACGCTGACCATGGGAATCCGTGAATAAACCAATGTGCGCGGCGCTAAGGCGAGAGCCACATTTTCGAGCCGCCCACAATCCGTGAAGATCTTGCGAATGCCTAAAGCGAGCATGCGAGGCGAAAAGGCAAGAGCCACATTGTGAAAACGACCCGACCTCGATCCGTGAAGCAGTTGCAAGTTTGTTGAAAGGAGTGTGTGTGTGTGTGTGCGGCGCTCTGGCGAGAGCCACATTTTGAAAACGACGTGCCCTTACTCCGTGAAGCTACTGCAAACGGGTTGAAATTATGTTCGCGGCGCCAAGGCGAGAGCCACATTTTGAAAACTCCGTCCTCAATCCATAAGACTCTTCCAATTGCTTTGAAAAAGAATGTGCGCGGCGAAAAGGCGAGAGCTACATTTTGAAAACCACCCGCCCTCCATTTGTGAAAATGCTGCCAGCTTCCAAGCCTCAGGGTCATAAGTGGTGAGGAAGTGTCAGGCGAAACGACCGGCCTGCCCTTTCGACTGGCCTCGGTGAGCGACAGGGCGGAGTTATTTGTGGGGAGGACTTCGTTCCTGCCCTCCCCCCTCCCGCTGCCAACCTCGCGCCAGGGAGAGCCCGAGATACTGGCGGTGACGTGGCCGGCCCTGCTTATGGGGGCAGCTGCACGCGCGCCCACGATCCGAAGCGCTTCGATTGATTGGCCGGGGCCGCGATTCCGAGTCGGTCGGGTTCCGGCTGGGGGCCAGCCAGGGAGCCCGGGCGCGGTGATCCGATCTCGATCTGGTTCGGGACGATCCGCTGGCGATGCGATCCGATTTCGCGATTCGGTAGGGTGACCGAGCTCAGTGCAGCTGGCAGGAGGGCTTTGCGAGTTCAATGTCTAGAGCCCTGAGGGCACAGACAGAACCAGTGCCGCATCAGTTCCCATCTGCATTGCGTTTTCAGGTCTCCCCAACAAATGAACAACGCTAAAAACATGATGCGTTGTGTTAGCGTTTTCAGACATGTTTTTAGGGCTGTCTGCCTGAAAGCGCCAACGAAACGCCAAACAACGCCAGGAAAGGGCAGAGATTTTTCGAACGAAGCTGGCAATCCCAAGGGGCAGGGCAAAGGCAAAGCAAAAGGGAAAGCAAAGAGTGGCGCTGGGAAACCGAGCGGATCCCAGAAAGGCAAGGGCGAAGGCAAATAGCGTTACGACAAGAGTTGGAAAGGCAAAGGCAAGGAGAAGGACAAAGGTTCCAAAGGCGGAAAGACAGGATCAAACACTGGGAAAGGAAAAGGAGGCAAGACAAAGCAAAAGTGGCAGTGAAAGAACGTGCCACTCAGATGTGTTGGAGAGTCATTGATGGGTTACCCATGGCTGACTTCAAACGTCTTCTTTCGATTGGGAACACTACGCCAAAGCTGTATGTGTATGACATCGACCGCAAAGCTTGTTTCATCCCAGAGAAAGGGGAAATATCCTGGCTGGTGAAATTCCTGCTGAGTTACCACAGAAAGCACATTTTTAGGGGGACCGAGGCTCCTGACCTTGCACGAATTTCCACATGCTTGCGACAATGGGCGAACAAGCAGCACTGGATATTCTATTTTGGCGTCAACCAACCTTCGGCTCAGGGCGAAGATGTTGACGATAACCTGTTCAGACGGTTCCGCGCTAACTTTGCTTCCACGCCCGAGTGTAACTTCCCCATCTCTGATTCGCAGAACGCTTTCATATCCGAAGTGGTTGACGGCGTTTGGCAAGAGTGCAGGCGTGCAAGAGGGAAGTTCTCAAGCAGACGTGCTTCCATCGCCAACTTTGCGAGGTGCACGGCTTGCATTCTCGATTCTCCGTCGAGGGGACATGGGCGTTTTGCCTACGGACAAGGATGGGGGATTTTGCCTAATCAATAAGTGGGCCATCGTCCTAGAGAAAGTACGGTCGACTCAGAGTGACAAATACAGACAGTTGGAACACGACATGGCGGATGAATATTTCGATGACTACCGGTCTGCAGTCCATGAGGCAGCAGGCGCCTTACAGGACAAGCGTTTCATCTTCGCTATGCTTTCGTGGGCAAGAGGTGGCGCAACGGGCATGGTATCCAATATGAAAGCCACCATCAAGTCTCACAAAGACGTCGGCGGAGTGGAACTCAAACCATTGCACGCATCCCCATGCAACCCCATGAAAGGTGGAATGAAATTGGTGTCTGACACATTGAAGAAATTCATCAAGACGCAACCCCATATCTTACGAGACAGTAGAGACCTCCTGCAGCGCATCAAGTTCATGAAGTGCGCGGCCGATGACATCCTGATAAAGATAGACATCAAAGACTTCTACATGAGTGGTCAGCACAATGACCTCGTCGAGTACTCCAGCAGGGGCGTGCCAGAGGGCAGCTAAAGGATTGCCTTCAAAATTATGCTCCGAGCAATTCTGCGCAACCAGATTGTGCAAGTGGAAGGCGTGCCGAACTTTTCCTGGACAGCGAAGATAGGAACAGGCATGGGGCTCGGCTGTAGTGCAGACGTGAGCGATACTGCATTCCACTTCATGGTGGAGGAGGGGGTGATGAACAATGAACGGTTTATGCAGAGATTTGGTATTCGATTCTGGGGACGTTTCAAAGATGATATTCTCCTTATCGCCAGCGGCGCAAACCGGACAAGAGTGGACCGACTGCTTGATAGATTGAGAAAGCAGAGCCGCTTCTTCAGGTTGAAGACGGAATCTGTTTCCGAGATCTCGGCCGTCATGTTAGACGTGGTGTTGTATAAGGGCGTGCGGTGGCACCACGCTGGATTTCTTGATTTCCGCGCGCATGTGAAGCCAATGTCCCTCTACACCCCTCTCCTCTGTTCCAGTGCTCGTCCCACGCACGTGCATGCAGCGTGGCCTAAAAGCATGGTCAGGCGTTCTACAGAACTGTGCAGCAACTCTCGCATTGCACGGGAGATGGTGCAGTCCTTTTCGCGGCAGTGCGTTTCAACGAACGGTAGTTTGCCCAGCCCCAGCAATGACCGAACGGTGCGTACCCCGAGCGACCAGGTGCAGTCTTTTTTAGTCCTCCCTTACCACGGCGAATGGGAATTCGCCCGTTCCCAAAGGGTGGTGAATATTTGCAGGGGTGTGGGGGTGAGAGTGCGGTTTTCGTTGAAACCTTGCTCCAGACATCTCCTGCGCCGTCTTGTAGACGTCAACAGGCCCGAGGCCAATACGGTTCTGGACGTGTTTCAATAAGTGAGTTAACGGTTGGTCGGTTGGGGTAGGTGGCGGTTTCGTAGCTTAGCTTTTGGGCGCAAGAGCCCATCAGGGAGCAAATTGTACAAGCCAGTCGTAGCAATCTGGTTCCCCTGAGCTGTGACGTATGCGCATGCGTAGCCGTTTGGGCCCAGAGCGCTCAGCGAGCGAGGCCACTTGCAGGTTTCGCAAAGTCCTGCAGGGCCAATTCATTGCGAAGTTGGAAAACATTCTATTCATCACATCGTCTCCAGAGCCCTGAGGGCATAGACAGAACCAGTGCCGCATCAGTTCCCATCTGCATTGCGTTTTCAGGTCTCCCCAACAAATGAACAACGCTAAACACATGATGCGTTGTGTTAGCGTTTTCAGACATGTTTTTAGGGTTGTCAGCCTGAAAGCGCCAACGAAACGCCAAACAACGCAAACAACAACAAAACAATCAACAGCCCACCAAGCGCTAACAACACGTAGCGTTGTTTGAACGTCTTCAGCTTGCCAAGAGCCAAAAAGTATAACATGTAGAGAATGAAAGAACAATAAGAAGGAACACAAAAAAAACGCCCAGGGTGGTTTTAAGGCGAGCCAAGATTTGAGAAAGGTAGACTGCAAGATCCACAAAATGGCGGTGCTGTTGTTCTCTCGTGCAGGGCAGGGCGCGAACTCAGCGCGTGCAGCTCCAGCTCCCAACCAACGAATGTAGCGTATCATCAGGCGTGCTTTGGGCCAAGACGGCGTGCAGGCCGAACTTGTTCCAGACAGGGTGATTGACTTTGCGACACAAGCCAGTGTAGTACTGAGCAGCGTTGTAGACAGGCACGACGCACCGCACAAGCCGATAGCGAGGGGGTACAACTCGCCACCCCCATGGTGATCGGATGTTTACTCTCGAGAAACGCAGCGGTTGGCAGAAGTGAAGACCGGGCGAAGTAATCGCAACCAAAATAATTAGCGTCACAAGCATGGTCAAGGCACCAAGCAGCATGTACCCATCGCGTTGCAGCTTCCCCACCCCCTTCTCCTCCGACATCCTCCCTCCCCCCCC
This sequence comes from Prorocentrum cordatum, assembly GCA_963575745.1. Lineage (NCBI taxonomy): Eukaryota > Dinophyceae > Prorocentrales > Prorocentraceae > Prorocentrum > Prorocentrum cordatum. The sequence continues at coordinate 14,304 of CAUYUJ010014625.1, forward strand.
TCCTCCTCCTTCTCCTCCTCCTCCTATTTCTCCTCCTCCCCCGCCTCATTCTCCGCCATCCCCTCACACCTTCCCTCCCTCTCATTTTCCTCCTTCCTCTCCACTTCCTGGGCCAACCCCCTCCTCGCATCTGTCCTCTTCTGTTTCTCTCCCTCCTCGCCCTTCATACCTCTCCTCGTTCTGCTCCCTTCCCATCCCTGACTTTCCAGGGTCCATGCCGATCTCATATTTCCGATTCGGTTTCGAGTTCGTTGGGCTCGATCTGACTGGAATTCGATGTTTCAGCGATCCGATGCGGCCCGATGCTTGCATGGAGTTGCCGTGCGTAGATGATCTTGTCTGGGCTCGGTCAAACGCACATTCCGATTCGATCCGATGTCCCGATTCAATATTGATTGATCTTGCCCGTCCCAATTTCTCTAGTCTCCTTGTTTTCGGCTGTCTCCTCTGTCCAGGCTCGGGGGGAAGTGGAGGAGTGGAGGGGGGAGGGAGGAGGAGGGAGGAGAAGGAGAACGAGCACTAGGAAAAGGGAGGTGGACTGGGGGGGAGGAAGAGGAGGAGGAATGAGGGAGGAGGGAGGAGGAGGAGGAGGAGGAGGAGGAGGAGGAGGAGGAGGAGGAGGAGGAGGAGGAGGAGGGGGAGGCGGACGTGCCCGGAGGTCTCTGGAGTCTGCATGTCGTCGGAGATCCCCGGAGGCCTCCGCTGACCCCGGGCCCCCCCCCCCCGTGGTTCCGGGAGGCCTCGGAAGGCCCTCGGAGGCCCAGAACGAGCTGGAAGTGTCTCCCGCTCCCGCTCAGGGGATCCCCAATCAGTGCTTGCACTGAAGGGGTCCTAGCGGAAGTTGAAAGATTTGGCGAAAGTTCCCCGCCGATTTTGGTCGCACGCTGGGTTCCCGGGTTCCCGGTTCCAGGTTCCCGGGTTCCCGGTTATTGGTTCCGGGCAGATTTCGGTGGGTTCTGGGTTCCCGGGCTCCCGGGTTCCCGGTCGATCCCTTCAGCGAAAACCATCCACTGATTGGGGTTTTTCTCTGGTGTAATTAGCATTCGTGTGTTTATTGGTTGCGATTCGTATCATTACACGCCAGTCGTTGAAAGTAGTTACGGTGGGGGCGTTCGTTCAGGAACGTGCCCAGGAGGCTTCAGACCCTGGAGGGTTCCGTATCTGATGAGGGCGGCGGTGATATGCATGGCTAATCCACGATTGGCTTTCCACTGGCTTCCAGATCCTGGATCCCTTATCGAAGGTTTCCTTATCCAATGCCATGACCGTGATTGTGGATTCCCAGATCCCAATGTATTTCAAGCGCCTTCCTACTTCAAGAATCGGCATGTTTGGGCTGCGTTGTGTTAACCGCATCCAGCCTTTAAGGACCCCCCCACACCACCACCACCCCTCATCCGGTGAAAGTATAACGCATCCGGCACCCTGGAAGCGTTACCTCGGCGCCGGGGGAGCCCGCAGAGAGCGCTCGGGGCCAAGCTAAGCCTCGCTGAGCCCTGCTAGCTCCCGCTAAGCCCTGCTAAGCAATGATAAGCCAGGCTCGCCACCTGCTGAGCCCTGCTAAGCCCATGCCAGGCCTTGCTGCTGCTGGGGAATGGACAGCATATCCAAAGGCATCCCCAAGGATTTCTTCTTGCGCGTCGCGCGGCGCGCGACGTGCCACGGAATATTTCCCAACCATCCTGTGGTGTTGGGTCTTCGTTTTGAAGAGACGGTCCCCGCGTTCCTCTTCTCCTCCTCTGCCCCCTCCTCCTCTCCACCGCCCGCATGCGTTCCCCACACCCATTTCGGCACATCCCTCACACGTTTCGTGGCCCCATCCAGAGTTCCACCGAAGCCCCCAGTGGGACCGCCCGCATGCGTCCCCCGCACCCAATTTGGCATTTTCACCCACCCAGTACAGCGTTTCGTGACCCCATAGGGAGCCCCACCGAAGCCCCCAGTGGGACCGCCCGCATGCGTCCCCCACATCCAACTTGGCATTTTCACCCACCCTGTACAGCGTTTCGTGGCCCCATAGGGAGCCTGTCACCCACCCAGTACAACGCTCCGTGGCCCCATAGGGAGCTCCACCGAAGCCCCATATGGGACCGCCCGCGTGCGTCACCATGCCCAATTTGGCATTTACACATGCCCAGTACAGCGCTCCGTGGCCCCATAGGGAGCTCCACCGAAGCCCCAAGCGGGACCGCCCGCATGCGTCCCCCAAAGAGAGCTCCACCGAAGCCTCCGGGGGCATCGCCCGCACGCGTCCCCCACACCAAATTTGGCATTTTCACAAACCCAGTACAGCGCTTCGTGGCCCCATGGGGAGCCCCACCGAAGCCCCCAGTGGGGCCGCCCGCATGCGTCCCCCACACCCAATGTTCACCCACCCTTTACAACGCTTCGCGGCCCCATGGGGAGCTCCACCGAAGCCCTCAATGGGACCTCCCGCATGCGTCCCACACGCCTATTTTTGTATTTTCCACCCGCCCAGTGCAACGCTTCGTGGCCTCATAGGGAGCTTCACCGACGGCCCCAGTGCTACCGCCCGCATGCGTTCCTTCCCTGCCCAGCGCAGCGCTTCGTGGCCCCATAGGGATCTTCACCGAAGAAGATATTCACAACTGCGGTACCCACAACTTCATATGGTTGGGTCCTTCGCCAGGATAATGTTTTTTGATGCGTGCGAGGTGCTAAAGATATCGCTCTGCGAAAACGACCCCCTGAAACTATTAAATCTTGGTGCGGTGCTAACGATAACCCCGGGGGGGTCTTAAAGGCTTGCCGGGGTTATTCTCCTGGAGGGCCTGAGCCCAGTCTGCTTTATCCGCCTTCCTACTTGATGTGTTTACCGACTTCTTCCGACCGAGGTGTATGTTTACTGATCAGGGTGAGGGGGCCGAACGGTCTTTCTCTGTCCCTGGGCGCGTGGCGGAAAGGGGGTTCCGCGGTGCGAATTGTTGTTGATGTTGTTATGATTGTTGAATCCTCACTCCGGAAGAATGATTATTGTTGATCCCCCCCCACCGGTGCATACCGTTTTTTCTCAATCGAAGTGTGCCCCTCGACGCTCGCACCCTGTTTTTTGACAGGGAATTTCTTGATGCTCAAACTAGGCCCCTGGCCCCCGGGTTACAACAACAACGGCTCCCGCCTGAGACTTCCTTACAATTCAGTCAGGACCCCCGTTCCCGCCCGAGACTTCCTCGCATTGTATTCAGGAATCGCGCTCTCGCTTGGGAGTTCCTTACAATCTATTCAGGAATCGCCCTCCCGGCTCTCTGGAGTCGCGCTCTCGCTGGAGACTTGCTTGCAACTTACTGAAGAATGGCCTTGCGTTGGAATTTCTTGCAATTTGCCCAAGCGCCGCGCTCCCGACACCCAGGCACCCAGGAGTCGCGCCCGTTGTGGCCCCATGTGCATGCCCTTCGTGGCCCCGCTGTCGCCATTTGTGTCCCCCTCACTGTCCTACGTGGCCCAGTTGCTACCCTCAGTGGCCCCATAGTTGCCTTCTGTGGCCCCGCATTATCTGCACTTCGTGGCCCCCGCTCGTTCGCGCTCTTCGTGGCCCCATACGCATTCCCTTCGTGTCCCCGCTGTCTCCCTTCGTGGCCTACTTCGTGCCCTTCGTGGCCCTGCTGTCGTTCTCTCTCGCTCTCGCTTTCGCTCGCCGTCGTCGTCGTCGTCGCCGTCGTCTTCGACGTCGTCGTCGTCGTCGTCGTCGTCGTCGTCGTCGTCGTCGTGGTCGGTCCCCTGTCCGTCCCTCTTGGGGTCGGGCCGACGGTCCGCGGCCGCCCCGCCGCTTGCCAGGGCCCGGCCTGCAGGGAAGAAAGGTGTACCCCCCAAAAGGGGTTCGACCGAAGACGAAGAGGGCGGGTATCGAGGGTTTGGGAAATACGCGGTATTGGACACTTCAGCATATAAGGGCGAACAGTCTTAAAATTAGCGTTGCTGTTGTTGTTGTTGTTGTTGTTGTTGAACACTATTACTTCTAAAGAATTATTATTGTTGGACCCCCTGGTGCACGCCCCCCGCCCAAAACCTAGGCCGCAGCTACATTTTCATCATTTTTCTGCGAAAGCTTCAGAAAAGTGGATTACCCCCGGATCCGGTTTTTTGTTGACGCTCGTTTTCCCTTGCAAAAAACAATAGAAAATGAAAATTCTTGTTCTTAGTTGATCAAATTTCAAGAATCCCTTGCAAAAAATAAGGTAAAGTGGACATTCGCGCTCGCAAGACGAAATCCTTCCAAAACCTTAGGTTTCGTAGCGATTTTAACATAAAAACATCAAAAACCCAATGGTTTTTTAAGAAAAATTGTCAAAATGTCCTTCCGCGCGCTCTTGCGGATTCATAGGAAACACACCACTTTTTAAACATTTCTGTCAAAAGGGTCTTTGCGTGCTACTTCTTCAGGTGCTTTGAACTTCTCCAACAACGGTTGCGCGCCTGCGAGGGCCACCATCCCTTGCAAAAAATGAGACGAAGTGCACATGCGCGCGGCCGCCGCGCGCGCATGTCGAAATCCTGCCAAACACAATGGGTTTTCAATAATTTCAAGATGCGATGTTCAGAAAACATATGAAAACGCACTACTTTCTCATCCGAAAAATCTCGAAATCCATTCGCGGTCTCTTGATGAATCTTTAAAACCCAAGATGGCCCCAACAGGCGCGCAAGATGGCCCCAAGAGGCGTCCATGAGGCCCAAAGAGGCGCCCAAGATGGTCCCAAGAGGCTTCAAGAGGACTCCAAGAGGCCCCCAAGAGGTTCCAGAGAGGCTCCAAGGTGGCTCCAAGAGACCCCCAAGATGGCCCCAGGAGGCGTTCTAGAGGCCCCAAGAGTCCGCCGTGAGGGTCCAATAAGCCCCCAAGAGGCCCCAAGATGGTTCCAAGGAGCCCCCCAAAGGCTCTCAAGTGGACCCCAAACCGCGCCAGGAGGCTTCCCCCCTTCCCCAAGAGGACCCCAAGCGGCCCCAGGAAGGCCCCCGACTGCTGACGCACATATCCGTAGCCATCTCGGATCAAGGTATCGCCTGTGTTCTTGGATCATGGCTTTGACGGCGAAAGACCTTCACGAGCAGTATGGCCCTGAGCTGTCGCGGCCTCCCTTGGCCGACTGCGAGAGTGCGTATTATTTGCATCAGGCGCTCCGGGCAAAGGGTATCAATGCTAGTCACCAGGCGTGCAAGACTTGGTGGGCCAAGTATCGGGTTGTGACTGGCACGGTCAGTATTTCTAGCGCCAAGGAGCTGGAGGAGCAGCACGGCTCTGCCATCCGCCACCTGGGCATTGAGTATAATACCGCTTTCAAATTATGCCGGGCGCTCCGACAGTTGGATCCACCACTGTATGTGCCAGATAGGGTCGCAGTGAGCTCGAGTATGGATCGCTGGCATACGCCACCCGGCCACGAGGCGTATGCACGCCGCTGGTTGAAGCAGTGTGGCTCGGAAAGGTGGTTCGCGTGCGGTATCTTCTTCCCTCTTCTATGGGAGGGTGTTACGGGCGTGTGCCTCGCCGTATCGAGCGGTATGTCCACGGGGCAGTCGAAGATCAACAACGACCCGGAGTACCAGCACAGTATGGGGGGCATCGCCGAGCCCGAATGGCTGTACTTCGACGCGTACTTTTACGCGAACGCGGTATTCGGGAACTTCTCGGTATTCCAGGATGAGAGGCTTGGGAAGCCCATTGGCTACCTTGTGCACGTATTCGACACGCTGTGCACCGCAGCAGGTATCGTCGCCTGGAAAGCCAACCTCTTCGTCCACCCGGGCCAGTGGGTGTATCGCAGTATGCGGTATTTGCTCGGTCAGCTCGCTATTCCCATTCATGCGGAGATCGTATCCGGCCTCTCCTACAGGGCCCTGGCCACCTTGGACGTATTCATTGCGTACCACGCGGCCTTCATGGGTACGGACCCGCAGAAAATGGCCCTTTGGAACGTATCCCCTGAGGTCGGCACAGAGATCACGTATCCGCGTCAAGACCAGTGGTGGTGGTTGCCCGTATGGCGGTCGTATGGTCAGAGCGACGAGCTTCCGAACATGCTCGATTACCAGGCCTTGCCACCGCAGGTCCACAACGTGCTCGCGGTAGCACTGCCGTATGCAAGCACCGGCCTTCCCGCCAGCAGGCGCATCGGCAATCTCATTGGGCATCTGGGACCGCACGGGTATCAGCCAGGCCCGCACGTGTATCAGCCAGGCAGCCGGGCACCCACGCGCCCGCTCCGCGCCATCGCAGACGACGATGCGTCGCGCCTTTAGTATGCTTCTGGATGCGAAGACCATTCGGTTGAGTATACCCCTACGTGTGACTGGACCTGTTTGCGAAAGCAGGAGAAAGTATGGCACCCCTTTGTGTCCAGAGCCGCGCCGTCTGCGTTCTTCCTTTCTCGCTTCTCTCCTTTCCTCCTTGTCCTGCTCCTCCTCCCCCTCTTCCGCCTTGGAGCCGTATTGGAACTGTCGATGGCCATCTCCCTTTCTCCCTCGCATGTCTGCTTGTACATACGTATAATTTCAGAACTTACCGTGCATGCGATCGTTTACAACATGGTGGACCGTGCGTATGTCACGAACCTTGTATACATGTGTTTCTCTCCCTCCGTCTGGCTGTGCACGCGCGCGTTGGGCACTGAGAGTTAGGATCATAGCGCCATGAGTCTATGAGCAATGCATGCGTCATCCTTGGGACTGTATAACATCAGTGTAACACATGTACTTCTGTAATCGCATCCCCACGAATTTGCCCCAAAAATGTGACCAACTATCTTGGCACTGCGTACCATCTCACGTGTACCGTGTACCACATCATATGTAACAGATGTGATCAACCTCTGTGGGTGTGTACCCCACGCCAGTGTAGTAGCCAGGGTCGTCCGCACGCCACGAAGTGAAGTGTCCCAACGTCATAGGGCGGGAAGCTGGGTGTGGGTGGTCTCGAAGAGTCGTTTGGATATTTGGTAGAGCTTGAACGGCCCCACCACGAAGTGGGGGTATTGGCTGGTGTCGCAAGAAAACCCTGGCACTGGGGAGAACACTGAGCGTTCGGGTAAAATGATTGTTGTTGTTGTTGTTGTTGTTGATGTTGTTGTTGTTGTTGTTGTTGTTCTTTTCCGTGGTGCTGGTGTTGTTGTTGTTGCTAGTGTTGCTAATGTTGTTGAACTCTCATTTCTGAAGAATAATTATTGTTGATCCCCCTCACCGGTGCATGCTGTTTTTTCTCAATCAAGGTGTGCGCCTCGACGCTCGCACCCTGTTTTTCGACAGGGGAAGTCTTGGTGCTCAAACTGAGCCCCTGGCCCCCTGGATTACAAAAACAACGGCTCCCGCTTGAGACTTCCTCCAAATTTACTCAGGACCCCCGCTCCTGAGACTTCCTCACAATTTACTCAGGATCGGTGCTCCCGCTTGTGACTTCCTGGCGCTTTAGTCAGGACCCCCGTTCCCATCTGAGACTTCCTTACAATTTAGTCAGGAACGGCGCTCCCGCTTGAGACTTCCTCGCAATTGAATCAAGACTTCTTCGCAATTGAATTAAGACCCCCGCTCCCGCCAGAGAACCCTTCACATTTTCTTCAGGAATTGCGCTCTCCCCTGTGACTTCCATGCAATGTATTCAGAAATCGGGCTTTCGACGCTCAGGAAACACGCTGCGCCAAGGACGCCGTTACAAATTACTTAGTAATCGCGCTCTCGCCATATTCAGGCATCCCGCTTGAATGTCCCACCCGCCCGAACCGCCCGTCAGGGGATCGCCCGCCCGTCGTGGGCTCCCGCCCGAGACTTCCTTCAGGAATGGCGCTTTCGCGTAGGACTTCCTCGAACGTTCACGCTCGTACCTTCCTGCTCCTTTTCCCCCTCCCTCCTCCCTCCTCCCTCCTCTCCTCCCTTCTCTCTCCCTCCTCTCGTCCTTCATCCTTATGCCTCTCTGCCCTCTCCCCTCTCCCTCCTCTCCCTCCTCCCTTCTCCCTCCCCTGTCCTGCCTCCTCCCTCCCTCTTTCTGTTTCTCTCTCTCTCTCTCTCTCCCCTCTCTCTCTGTATTTTTCTCTACCTCTCTTATTTATCGTTTTTTTTCTCTCTCTCTCTCTCTCTTTCTCTCTCTCTCTCTCTATATATCTATATATTTATATATTATATATGCCTCTCTCTAATGAACCGCCCCCCTCTTCGCTCCTTCTCTCCTGGCGCTTTCCCTCATCCTTCGTCCCTCCCCCTCCCTTCCTTCCACTCCCCCTCGCTCTCCCCCTCCTCTTTTTGCAGGGCCCACACCAATTCCAATGGCGGGCACATGCACGCCCACAGATCAACAACGAAGGCAACCCGCCTGCTCTACCTGGCCGCTTGCGCAAGGAGGCGCGCGTGGCGCTGATGGGCTTGCGGTGGCACTGTCGGTCGGCGAAGTACATGGGCACCAAGCTGCTCGCGATCAGCGACAGCCTGGTCACCGTGGGAGCCTTTGAAAAGGGCCGGTCGAGCGCCGGCCTACCGACTGGGCGGTGTGGATCACCTGGAGGCTGCAGCACATCGAGACGGGCCGCAACCCGAGCAACAAGGAATCGCTGAAGTGGGACGAGGTGCTGGGGGCCTGCTTTCCCACCGTGTCCGAGAGCCGCCTGCCGGGCCCGCCGCGAGGACGGCAGGCCAGGCCCTCGTCGAGGCGCTAGAGAAAGACGCTGCCGGCCAGCGGGGGTCCGCAGAACGCCCTCGCCTCCTCCTCCGCCTGCTCATCGCCGTCAGCACATCTGTCAGTGGGCCCCGGATCTTCCGCATCAGCAGCTCGCCCACCAATTCAGAGCGAGCCTGGTAAACCAGCTTTTTTTGTTTGGAGCTCTTCGGTGGGGTGGGGAAGGTGACTCGAGCCTGCCGGTGGGCGGGCATCCCGTTTGCTGACTCTGTTGATCTCAAAGATGGTTGGGAGTTGGATGTTTCTCGTCGCAGTACTCAGGATTTCATCATGGACCTGGCCCGTGGGGGGCGTCTGCTTTATGTACAACTGGGGACGCCCTGCACGATCTGGAGTATCGCTCGACGCGGGATTCGAAACCATGCCTGGGCCAGAGCTAGGGAACGTCTGGGGATCGAGTTCACGTTGTTCTGCCACGCAATGTCATGCACTTTCTCGCCGCGGGCGTTGTTGGAGTGCGGAGAAGCCCTGGACGTCAAGGCTCTAGAGCTTCGACCCCATCTCCCGTCTCCGTGGGTTCCCGAACGTCATAGATATTAACTTCGACATGAGCATGTACGGCGCGGCTTATCGGAAACCGATTCAGAACCCCACAAACGTAGGGTAGATCGTCCTCGAATATCGGGTCGACACTCGGTCATGCTGCACAGACACCTCACACCCCTTGCTGCTGCGTATCCATCGGCGTTGGGCTCATGCTGGGTAAGCCTTTTGGCTTCGGGGCCCCCGGGAGTGGAGAGCTCGGGCCTGCAGGCCTTCGTCCGCAGCCATCTGGGCTGGAGTTAGAGTGTTTTTCTTCCCTCCCACCCTGCATCTCTTTACCCGCCACAGAGCGGGCGGGCGGTTTGCCGGGGGCTGAACCCTTGTTTTTCGCCACGCAGGAAAAATGTGTCCCCCTCCTGCCTCCCTCGTGGTCGTGCGAGGTTCTCGGGAGTCAGGGTATGTGTTCATTTGTTTTGTTTTCCTTGGTTTCCTGCCGTTGTTCTGTCGTTCCTTGTTCGGGGGGGGGGGGCGGGCACCTGGCAGCAGGGTGCGCCCTCTCCGAGAAACAGGCCAGCAGAAGCCCGGGGGGCCGGGCACCCGGCAGCCGGCTTCACCTTGTTGTTGTTGGTGGTGTTGTTGGTGTTGTTGCTGGTTTTGTTGTTGGCGTTGTTGTCGTTGTTGTCGTTGTTGTTGGAGGTGGTGTTGGTGGTGTTTTTGTTGTTGGTGTTGTTGGTGGTGGTGTTTTTGCTGTTGAACATTATTTATTCTAAAGAATAATTATTGTTGGGCCCCCTGGTGCGCGCCCCCCCTGCGCCGCCTAGGCCGCAGCTACATTTTCATCATTTTCGTGAGGAAGCCTCAGAAAAGAGGGTGTGTACAGGATCCGGTTGTTTTGTTGTAATCCGCTTTCCCTTGCAAAAAACAATAGAAAATGACATTTCTTGTTCTAATATAATCAAATTTCAAGAATCCCTTGCAAAAAATAAGGTAAAGTGGACATTCGCGCGCGCAAGACGAAATCCTTCCAAAACCTTAGTGTTCGCAGCGATTTTAACATAAAAACATCAAAAAACCAATGGTTTTTCAACAAAAAACTGTCAAAATCTCATCCCGCGCGCTCTTGCGGATTCGTAGGAAACCCAACACTTTTTAAACATTTCTGTCAAACGGGCTTTTGCGAGCAACTTTTTTCGAACTTCTGCGACAACGGTTGCGCACCTGCCAGGGCCATCATCCCTGTCAAATAATACCATGCGGGACACATTCGTTTTTTCTTCTTCGAACGATACTTCTACCCTGGCTTGGTATTCGGCAACCTTTCTGGTTTCGTAGATCTACCCGCGACGTATCTTGGCACACTTTCGGACGTATTCCAGCGGCTGTGCACCCAAGCTGGTATACCGAACTGGAGAGCGCACGTCTTCGTCGGGCCCGGCGGCTGGGTGTATGCGGGCTTGCGCAGGCTGTTGCATCTCCTGGGTATTCACGTGCACTCCGAGGTGGTATCAGGTCTGTCGTACAGGCGCATGGCGAGCCTGGACGTATTTGTGGCAACACACACGGGACCCATGGGTATTGAGCCGCAATCTATGGCTCTGTGGAATGCCTCCCACGACGTCAACGATGGTATCACCTATTTCCCGAAGCAGGACCATTGGTGGCACATGCCAGTATGGCGTTCTTGCGGGCAGTCCCAGTATGGCAATGTCATGGATTACCAGGTGGATCTGCGTATGCCGGCGCATGTCCAGGGCGTCCTGGCGGCATTGGCGCCCCTCGCACGCACGGGCGATGTATCCGTGAGGAGGCGCATCGGCACCATGCTTGGACACTTGGCCCCTGATGTATTTCTGCCAGGAGCCCAGCTGGCAGCATTGCGCCCCATCCGTGCCATCAGGGACGGGCGTATGCCAGAAGATGACGAGCACACGAACTCGTCTCTTTAGAGCCGCGGCGGGGAAAAGACGGTGGGTGGGCGTGCAAGCGCCGTTCCCGCCCCTCCTCTCTCTTCTCTCCTTTCCTCCTTGTCCTGCTCCTCCTCCTCCTCCTCCTCCGGCGGGGGGCGTGAGGATCCGGCATCGCTCACAACCATCGGGGCAACCATCGGGACAACCATCGGAACAACCATCGGGACAACCATCGGGACAATCATCGGGACAGTCATCGGGACAACGATCGGGACAAGCACAACCATCAGGACAACCATCGGGACAATCATCGGGACAACGATCGGGACAACCACAACCATCAGGACAACCATCGGGACAACCATCGAGACAACCATCGGGACAACCATATCCTCTCTCTCTTGTGTATTCCCACATCCCTCAGGAATTTGCCCTAAAGATGTGATCAACTATCTTGTGAGTACGTATCATGTGTATCATGTGTATCATGTACCATATGCATCATATGCAACAGATGTTCTGTGGAAGGCTTAACAACTTCTGTGGGTTAACAAGGCTTAACAACTTCTGTGGGTGTACGAACGTAGGCTTAACAACTTCTGTGGGTGTGTACTCCACGCCAGTGTAGTAGCCACGGTCGTCCGCAGGCCACGAAGTGAAGTGTCCGAACGTCATAGGGCGGGAAGCTGGGTGTGGGTGGTGGCGAAGAGTCGTGTGGATATTTGGTAGAGCTTGCACTGCCCCCCCACAAAGTGGGGTATTGGCTGGCGTCGCATGAAAACCCTGGCACTGGTGAGAACACTGAGCGTTCGGGTAAAGTGATTGTTGTTGTTGTTGTTGGTGTTGTTGTTGGTGTTGTTGTTGTTGAGCTCCCACTATTGAAATACTATTGAGGAATAATTAATGGTGATCCCCACTCCGGTGCATATTGTATGTTTCAATTGAAGTGCCCCTCCCGGCGCTCGCACCTTGTTTTTTCCTACTTTGGCTCTGCCTAGAAGGGTTCTTACTCTGTTTGCTTCAAGGACCGGGCAGTGAAAACCGCCCCGGGCGGTTCCTCCGGTCCCCTGGGAGCCAAGCAAAAGCAACAGCAAAGGTAAAAGCAAACGCGCGGTTCCCCCAGTTGCGCCCCCTGGGCGCCAAGCAAAAGCAAAAGCAAAGGCAAAAGTGAAGGCAGAAGCGAAGGCAAAGCAAAAGCATAGCATAGCATAGCATAGCATAGCATAGCATAGCATAGTGCAGCATAGCATAGCGCAGCATAGCCTAGCCTAGCCTAGCCTAGCCTAGCCCAGCCCAGCATAGCATTGCGCAGCATAGCATAGTATAGCATATCATAACATAACACAGCATAGCATAGCACAGCATAGCGCAGCACAGCATCCACGATTGCTGCTGCTACATATATATATACATATATATATATATATATATATATACTACGACGATGAGGAGAAGGAGGAGGACTGCGTTTACCGCTCCTACTAATGTTGCTTTCCTAGAGGCTCCAACTTCTAGGTAGGGTCGCACTGGGATAATTAATCAGGGAAGGTCTTCGTCCTCAAACTGCGTTGTTGGCCCTGGGGTTACAACAACAACGGTTCCCGCCTGAGACTTCCTCACAATTTAGCCAGGGCCCCCGCTCCCGCCCGAGACGTCCTCGCATCGTATTCAGGAATCGCGCGCTTTCGCTTGGGACTGCTTTACAATTTATTCAGGGATCGCTTTCTCGGCGCTCTGGAGCCGCGCTCTCGCTGGAGACTTGCTTGCAATTCTAGACGCTTCGCGTCTCCCCACCAGCCCGTCCAGAAATGAGTCCCAGGGGAGTGGAGGTTATGAGGGAAGCGGGGGAGCATGCAGAAGAACAAAGGGCGGGGTGAGCCGCCATATACCCCAAGAGGGGGAGGATGTAGGAGGAGCCGTCGTCGTCGGAGTAGGAGGAGGAAGAGGAGGAGCAGGAGGAGGAGCAGGAGGAGGAGGAGGAGGAATAGAAGGAGGAGGAGATGGAGGACTGCGAGGACGAGGAGGACGAGAAGGAGGAAAAGGAGAAGGAGGAGGAGGAGGAGGAGGAGGAGGGGGAGGGGGAGGAGGGAGGAGGAAGAAAAAGAGGAGGAGGAGGAGGAGGAGGACAATTGCGAGCTTGGGGGCCTCTTGGGCCGTCCTTGGGGCCTCTTGGCGGTCCCGGGGGCCTCTTGCGTATCTCGGGGAGCCTCTTGTGGCCTCTTGGGGGTCTCTTGGGGGCCTCTTGGAGGCCTCTTGGGGGCCTCTTGGGGCCTCTTGGGGCCCTCTTGGGGCGCTCTTGGGGCGCTCTTGGGAGCCTTCGAGGCGCTCTTGGGGCCATCTTGGAGGAGATCTATCAAAGAAGGGGGGGTCCCCAATTAGCGCTGCCCCTCTAGAGTGCCTCGAGTCGCCTCTTGGGCCCCCCCAAGAGGCCAAAATCCTTCCAAAACCTAGGTAAAATCAATGTTTTTTGTTTTCTCGCCTTTTCGCTCTTGGACCCGTCTTGGGAGCCTCTTGGGCCTCTTGGGGGTCTCTTGGGAGCCTTTTGGAGGCCTCTTGGGCGCCTCTTGGGGCCTCTTGGAGCGCTCTCGGGGCGCTCTTGGGGCGCTCTTGCAGGAGATCGATCAGAGAAGAGGGGGTCCCCAATTAGCGTTGCCCCTCTAGAGTGCCTCGAGTCGCCTCTTGGGCCCCCCAAGAGGCCAAAATCCTTCCAAATCCTAGATAAAATCAATGTTTGTTGTTTTCTCGCCTTTTCGCTCTTGGAGCCGTCTTGGGCCATCTTGGACTCTCTTGGGGCCTCTTGGGGGTCTCTTGGCAACGTCTTGGAGGCTTCTTGGGGGCCTCTTGGGGTCTCTTGGGGCCCTCTTGAGGCGCTCTTGGGGCGCTCTTGGGAGCCTTCGGGGCGCTCTTTGGGCCATCTTGGAGGAGATCTATCAAAGAAGGGGGGGTTGCTTATTAGCCCCGCCCCTCCAGAGTGCCTCGAGTCGCCTCTTGGGCCCCCCCAAGATGCCAAAATCCTTCCAAAACCTAGGTAAAATCAATGTTTTGTGTTTTCTCGCCTGTTCGCTCTTGGAGCTGTCTTGGGCCATCTTGGACGCTCTGACACCTCGCGACCGGCCCCGTCCAGGTCAGTGGGGAGGGGTAAGGGGAGGGGTAAACCCCTCCCCGAAGGGGAAGAAGGGGGTTGGCAGAGGAAACTCCCTAGACCACCTACGCCCTAAAGGGCTGGTGGGATTTACTCAAGCGCCGCGCTCCCGACATTCAGGCACCCAGGACTGTCGCTCACGCTTAGGACTCCCTCACAGATGATTGAGGAGTCGGGATATCGCTGCCCTTCGTGGCCCCGTTGCAGCCCTTCGGAGCCTCCTCGCTGCCCTTCGTGGACCCGTTGCAGCCCTTCGTGGCCCCCTCGCTGCCCTTCGTGGCCCTGTTGCAGCCTTTTCGTGGCCCCCTCGATTTGTTTCGTGGCCCCGTTGCAGCCCTTCGTGGCCCCCTCGCTGCCCTTCGTGGCCCCGTTGCAACCCTTGCTTGCCCCCTCGCTGTGTTTCGTGGCCCCGTTGCAGCTCTTCGTGGCCCCCTCGCTGCCCTTCGTGGCCCCGTCGTAGCCCTTTCGTGGCCCCCTCGCTGCCCTTTGCGGTCCCGTTGCAGCCCTTTCGTGGCCCCCTCGCGTTGTTTCGTGGCCCCGTTGCAGCCCTTCGTGGCCCCCTCGCTGCCCTTCGTGGCCCCGTTGCAGCCCTTCGTGGCCCCTTCGCTGCCCTTCGTGGCCCCGTTGCAGCCCTTCGTGGCCCCCTCGCTCTCCGTCGTGGCCCCGTATCTGTATACCCTTCGTGGCCCCCGCTCGTGCGCGCCCGTTGTGGCCCCAGATGCATGCCCTTCGTGGCCCCGCTGTCGCCCTTCGTGGCCCCAACGCTGCCCTTCGTGGCCCCGTTGCTGGCCTCAGTGGCCCCGTCCTTGCCCTCCGCGGCCCAATAAACGTATGCCGTTCGTGGCCCCCGCTCGGTCGCGCCCGTCGTGGCCCCATGTGCATGCCTTTCGTGGCCCCGTTGTCGCCCTTTGTTGTCCCCTCGCTGTCCTACGTGGCCTAGTTGCTACCCTCAGTGGCCCCGTCGTTGCCCTTTGTGGCCCCGCATTATCTGCCCTTCGTAGCCCCCGCTCGTTCGCGCTTTTCGTGGCCCCATACGCATTCACTTCGTGTCCCCGCTGTCGCCCTTCGTGGCCTACTTCGTGCCCTTCGTGGCCCTGGTGTCGTTCTCTCTCTCTCTCTCTCTCTCTCTCGCTCTCGCTCTCGCTTTCGCTCGTCGTCGTCGTCGCCGTCGTCGTCGTGGACGTCGTCGTCGTCGTCGTCGTCTTCGTGGTCGGTCTCCTTTCCGTCCCTCTTGGGGTCAGGTTGCCGCCGATCAGCGCTGCCGCTGGCCAGGCCGACGGTCCACAGCCGCCCCGCCGCTTGCTGGGGCCTGGCCTGCAGGGAAGAAGGGTATACCCCCCAAAAGGGGTACGATCGAAGACGAAGAGGGCGGGTATCGAGGGTTTGGGAAATGCGCGTTAAAGGACACTCGAGCAGTTAAGAGCGAACAGTCTTGAAATGATCGTTCTTGTTGTGGTACTCTCACTTCTGAAAGAAAATCCCGCCAGCCCTTTAGGGCGTAGGTGGTCTAGGGAGTTTCCTCTGCCAACCCCCTTCTTCCCCTTCGGGGAGGGGTTTACCCCTCCCCTTACCCCTCCCCACTGACCTGGACGGGGCCGGTCGCGAGGTGTCAGAGCGTCCAAGATGGCCCAAGACAGCTCCAAGAGCGAACAGGCGAGAAAACACAAAACATTGATTTTACCTAGGTTTTGGAAGGATTTTGGCATCTTGGGGGGGCCCAAGAGGCGACTCGAGGCACTCTGGAGGGGCGGGGCTAATAAGCAACCCCCCCTTCTTTGATAGATCTCCTCCAAGATGGCCCAAAGAGCGCCCCGAAGGCTCCCAAGAGCGCCCCAAGAGCGCCTCAAGAGGGCCCCAAGAGACCCCAAGAGGCCCCCAAGAAGCCTCCAAGACGTTGCCAAGAGACCCCCAAGAGGCCCCAAGAGAGTCCAAGATGGCCCAAGACGGCTCCAAGAGCGAAAAGGCGAGAAAACAGAAAACATTGATTTTATCTAGGTTTTGGAAGGAT
This sequence comes from Prorocentrum cordatum, assembly GCA_963575745.1. NCBI lineage: Eukaryota > Dinophyceae > Prorocentrales > Prorocentraceae > Prorocentrum > Prorocentrum cordatum. The sequence goes on from CAUYUJ010014625.1 coordinate 30,518, forward strand.
TTTGGCCTCTTGGGGGGCCCAAGAGGCGACTCGAGGCACTCTAGAGGGGCAACGCTAATTGGGGACCCCCTCTTCTCTGATCGATCTCCTGCAAGATGGCCCCAAGAGCGCCCCGAAGGCTCCCAAGAGCGCCCCAAGAGCGCCCCGAGAGCGCCCCAAGAGGCCCCAAGAGGCGCCCAAGAGGCCTCCAAAAGGCTCCCAAGAGACCCCCAAGAGGCCCAAGAGGCTCCCAAGACGGGTCCAAGAGCGAAAAGGCGAGAAAACAAAAAACATTGATTTTACCTAGGTTTTGGAAGGATTTTGGCCTCTTGGGGGGGCCCAAGAGGCGACTCGAGGCACTCTAGAGGGGCAGCGCTAATTGGGGACCCCCCCTTCTTTGATAGATCTCCTCCAAGATGGCCCCAAGAGCGCCTCGAAGGCTCCCAAGAGCGCCCCAAGAGCGCCCCAAGAGGGCCCCAAGAGGCCCCAAGAGGCCCCCAAGAGGCCTCCAAGAAGCCCCCAAGAGACCCCCAAGAGGCCACAAGAGGCTCCCCGAGATACGCAAGAGGCCCCCGGGACCGCCAAGAGGCCCCAAGGACGGCCCAAGAGGCCCCCAAGTTCGCAATTGTCCTCCTCCTCCTCCTCCTCCTCTTTTTCTTCCTCCTCCCTCCTCCCCCTCCCCCTCCTCCTCCTCCTCCTCCTCCTCCTCCTCCTCCTCCTTTTCCTCCTTCTCGTCCTCGCAGTCCTCCATCTCCTCCTCCTTCTATTCCTCCTCCTCCTCCTCCTCCTGCTCCTCCTCCTGCTCCTCCTCTTCCTCCTCCTACTCCGACGACGACGGCTCCTCCTACATCCTCCCTCTCTTGGGGTATATGGCGGCTCACCCCGCCCTTTGTTCTTCTGCATGCTCCCCCGCTTCCCTCATAACCTCCACTCCCCTGGGACTCATTTCTGGGCGGGCTGGTGGGGATACGCGAAGCGTCTAGAATTATTGTTGATCCCCCCTCGCCGGTGCATATTGTTTTTGCTCAATCAAAGTGCGCCCCTCGACGCTCGCACCCTGTTTTTTGACTGGGAAGGTCTTGGTGTTCAAACTGCTCCCCTGCCCCCTTGGATTACAACAACGACGGCTCCCGCCTGACACTTCCTCCAATTTTACTCAAGACCCCCGGTCCTGAGACTTCCTTACACTTTACTCAGGATCGGTGCTCCCGCTTGTGACTTCCACTTGAGACTTCCTCACAATGTACTCAGGAACGGCACTCCCGCTTGAGACTTCCTCGCAATTGAGCCAAGACTTCCTCGCAATGTTATCAAGACCCCCGCTCCCGCAAGAGAGCCGTTCACATTTTATTCAGGATTTGCGCTCTCGCTTGTGACTTCCATGCATATTATTCAGAAATCGCGCTTTTGACGTTCAGGAAACACGCTGCGCCAAGGACGCCGCTACAATACACTTAGTAATCGCGCTCCCGCCATACTCAGGCATCCCGCTTTAATGTCCCACCCGCCCGAACCGCCCGTCAGGGGATCGCCCGCCCGTCGTGGGCTCCCGCCCGAGACTTCCTTCAGGAACGGCGCTGTCGCTTAGGACTTCCTCGAACGTTCACGCTCATACCTTCCTGCTCCTCCTCCCTCTCCCTCCTCCCTCCTCCCTCCTCTCCTCCCTTCTCTCTCCCTCCTCTCTTCCCTCATCCTTATGCTTTATGCCTCTCTGCCCTGTCCCCTCCCCCTCCTCTCCCTCCTCCCTTCTCCCTCCCCTCTGTTGCCTCCTCCCTCCCGCTTTCTTTCTTTCTTTCTTTCTTTCTCTCTCTCTCTCTCTCTCCCCCCTCTCTCCCTCTCTCTTTCTCTACCTCTCTCATATGTTTTTTTTGTTGTTTCTCTCTCTCTCTCTCTCTCCCTGCCTCTAATCAACCGCCCCCCTCTTCGCTCCGTCTTTCCTGGCGTTATCCGTCTTCCTTCGTCCCTCCCCCTCCTTTCCTCCCACTCTCCCTCGTTCTCCCCGTCCTCTTTGCAGGGCCAACACCAATTCCAACGGCGGGCACATGTACGCCCACGAAAGATTGTCCGCCCGTTCAGGTTTGCCCGCCTGTCTAAGCCCGCCGCCCCCCGCAAAGAGAAATAATCCCCCGAAAGGGGGGGTGACCGATGACAAAAAAGGGCGGGTATCGAGGGTGTGGGGAACTCGTTTTGAATGACGCACGGGCAAGTAAGAGCGAACAGTTTTAGAATGATTGTTGGTATTGTTGTTGCCCTTTTTTTCCCATTCGCGACCAAGCCCGCGACCCACCCACGACCTGCGCTCGAACCAGCCGCGACCCACGCGACCCACCCGCGACCCACCACCCGCGACCCACCCCGCGCCCGCCCCCTTACTCGTATCCGCAACTGTGGGGTGTTATCTATTCTCCTTCGGCCCCCTCGCCCTCCAACCACTCCCGGAGAAGGACAGCTATGCAGGTCGGCCTCGTTCCCAACCCTCCCCCCTCCCAGAAACAGAAGAAGCAATCAGAGGAGGAGAAAGGGGAGGAGGAAGAGGTGAAGAGGACCCGTGCAGGTGTTCGTCTCCTTCCCCCCCCCCTCCCCTGGACCCACAGGTGGCAGGCCCCCGATGGGCGGGAAACGCAGCGTGGCGTATGATCCCGAGGCGGCCGGAGAGCCCTCGTCTTCGTCGTCGTAGTCGTTTTCGTCGTCGTCGTTGTCTCTCTCCTGAGGAAGCGAAGGAGGAGGCGCAGGAGGAGGAGGCGGATGAGGTGAACGATTGCGATGACAAGTGCGGGGGAGGAATAGGATGGTGGGGAGAGCCGGGGGAGGAGGATGAGGAGGAGGAGGAGGAGTTCGAGGAGTTCGGGCGCTTAGCAGTGGCAAGAAGGGATACGATTGCTGAGATGAGAGGGATTCGCGGAGCCGTGCGGGAGGCGAAGTAACATGTAGTGTGGAGAGGAGAGGCGATGATAGGAGATGGGAGGAGAGGAGAGGAGAGGCGATGAGAGAGGAGGGTGGGACAGAGAAGAAGCAGAGAGAGGAGAGAGGGGAGAGAGAGAGAGAGAGACAGAGAGAGAACAAAAACAAGAGGGAAGGATGAGGAGGAGGAGGAGGAGGAGGAGGAGGAGGAGGAGGAGGAGGAGGAGGAGGGGGAGACGCAGGAGTGGGGGAAGCGAGCAAAAGGACGAGAACGAAAGAGAAGGAAGGGAGAGGGGGAGAGAACAAAAGAGGCTAGATAGGTGCGCCTGCGCCATATCTCGCATCCGACCCCTCCTACCACTCCGACCTGTTGTTTTCTCTATCCGTGTATGCGTGTCGTAGCGGACCTGGAATATCAACAAGAACTCCATCGTGTGCTTCGCAAGCAGGACAGGCATGTCGTACATCTGAGTAGGAGGTGGCGGATGAGCAGGTGGAAAAGGAGGAGTAAGGACGAGGACGAGGACGAGGTCGAGGACGAACAGCAGCAGGAGCTGGAGTGGAAGGTTCGGAAGGCGCAGGAGGACCAGAGGAAAGCGGAGAAGGGGAAAAGGATGGCGGTGACAACGATGAGGAAGGATTTGGATACAGAAACGTGGCCAGCGTTGGGGCGAGAGTGCCACTCTGAAGGATGGGTGCGACCAGCTTGCGTCACAACAGCATGCGACATACCAAACAACAGGAACCCTGTGTCTCTCAGAACACCGTACGCGAAGGGGGGCGGGCCCCCCCCCGCCCCCCCCCCCCCAGCCATCTCGATGGGAGAGGAGAGTGGGATGGGATTCAGATCGAGTGATTTTAGAGAGGGCAGGAGGCGGGAGAGCGGAGGTCCGGGGAGGAGAGGGGAGAGGAGCGGTGGAGAGGGAGAGGTGAGCAGGAGGAGGAGGAGGAGCAGGAGGAGGGAAAAGGTAGAGGAGGAAGGAATGGGAGAAGGAGGGGACAATGCGAGATAGAGGGCATCACGTAGCCTGGGCGTGTCTTGCCATGTGTAATGCCTTTTGTGGTGTTGCGGCCACCCTGATTTAGAGTCCACATTTGCCTGCCCGTCACACAAATGGCTTTAGGCCCTTCGTGTGTTGGATTGCTGAAGCGTATTTCAGTTCGTTTCACGCTTTCACCGCTCGGTCAGAGTACTTCGGAGTGAATTGGTAGGCCAAAGTGCAAGGGACATGACGCCCGGTGGACGCGAGTGCAACCTCTTTCGTCTCTGCGTATGCATATGATGTTGAATTGTGAGTTGGTTTGCTGGCAGTCCGTCTTTATCCTCGGTCATCCTACTTTGGCGGATCCCTTCTTGTGTTTGCGCGCGTGGGATGGTTTCTAGCCGCTACATCGCTACATCTATGAGCGTGCCAGACGCTGAAATGATCATACCACAAGTGGTCTGCACAACAGCCGCTGGGTTCCTCTACGTGTATTCCGGCTTAGTCACGTCCTATTCTTTTTCGCTGTTGCATGCGCCGTGCGTCGTCATCTGTTGTGTACGGTATACTTGTTGTTCAAGCCGTTCTGAATAAAGGCTGTCGCTTCAACTGTGTCAGCGCGAACCATTAGATTCCAAGTCCTGCCCGCGGACAGATCATGTGGTCAGAAGGGGTCTCTGCTTGATGCCCTGCCTACTGTGATTCGTGCGCGGGGCGCGGGCTAGCGCTTGGCCGCTTGGCCGCGGCCAGATCATGATAGTTGATCATTTCAGTTTCTCCTCACCCTCCTCCCCTCTGCCTTGGCCCCTGCGCCGCGGCGCCTGTTCGGTAGCCGCGGCGGGGTGGCGGGGGGGCGCTGAAGAAGAGTAGCAGGAGAAATCGACGGAGCTGGACACGCCGTTGTTGGTTTCGCACAATTTGCCTTTCTCGTCGCACGTCCGCTTTACATGCGCAAGCTACCCCGCGTGCCAAAGCTTCACAGATTGGGCATGCCTGTCAACGTCACTAGTGCGGTTGTTACCTGCGGTGTTGGCGCTGTTGGAGGAAACGCGCGGAAACTCGGCAGGTATCCGCGGCGATTGGCCGCTGCTGAGCTGCGTGCTGGCAGCATTCACAAGTTGCGACGTCTCCATGGCAGCCGCGAGGTCGCCGCAAGTTTGTGACGTACAGGCTCGCATCCAGCTGCAATCTACGGGCACTGGGCGCAGGGCATCTCCGTCCACGGCGCTTCGGGACATCGATAGAGGGATCGATTGCTAGATCGATGGTGAGATCGATAGAGAAGTGGGTAATGAGATCGATGGCGAGACCGATCGATGAGAAGATCGACCAGGAACCCGGGAAGCCGGGAACCTCGCCGCCCTCCGAAATCGGCCCGGAACCAGCAGCGGGGAAGCCGGGAACCCGGAACCAGGAACCCGGGAACCCAGCGTGCGACCAAAATCGGTGGAACACTTTCGCCAAATCCTTCAACTTCTGCGAGGACCCCTTCAGTGCAAGCACTGATTGGATAATATATGTGTATGTATGAAGATGTCTACACCTATATATATATATATATATATATATATATATATATATACACCTATACAAAACGATAAACGTATATATATATGTATATATTTATGTGTATTATATAAGTGTGTGTTTGTGAATATGTTGTATGTCTGACAACAAACTATATGCACATACATATACATATATATAGAGAGAGAGAGAGAGATGTGTGTGTGTGTGTGTGAATTCCTCTTCCTATATTTTTATAAGCCCGGGCGGGGGGAAAACCCCCCACCCCCCACCCTCCCAAAACCGGACTCCCGGGATTTGGGGCTTTGGGACCCTCTGAACGGGCCTCGAAGCGGCCCCCCGGGCCTCGCAGGGCGTAGGGGGGTCATCGGAGACGTCCCAGCGACCCCCAAGACAACACAAGAGCGCTCCAAGAGTGACCGACGTGACCTCAAGATGGCCCAAGAGGCCTCCAGGACGGCCCCAAAGAGGCTTCCAAGAGCACTACCAAAAAGGCCCCAAGAGGCAAACATCATTGAGTGGCTGATGGCTTTTGGTGAATTTGGGGGTTCTCCTCTTTTCGGTTTCCCGACGCTCCAAGACGGCGGTCTTCTGGGCGTCCGAAGCCGCCTGGGAGGCTGCCTTGGAGGCTGCAAAATCGCCCCACAACCATCCGAAAGGGCTTCCAGGCAGTCCAAGAGAGCCCCAAAACAGCACAACAGCAACATGGGTCCAAGATGGCCCTCAGACAGCCCCATGGCGGCCCAAGATGGCCCCAAGACACCCTCCGAAGCATTCCAAATCGTGACCTGGTCGTTCAGGGAGACCGCGGTTGGAGGCAGGGTGCCCCGAGGAAGCCCGCACAGGCCCCCAGGATACGCCCAGGAGGCATCCAGAAGGCCTTAAGAAAGCATGAAACAACTTTTGCGAGGCTCCCAGAGGCTCTCCAAGGAGGAGCCTCCCGAAAAAAAAAGCTGAGGAGGATGGGGAGAATGTGCAGGGTATGGCGAAAATGAAGAAAAAGAAGCCTGGAGGAAGGAAACGAATAACATTATTATAGCGCAGATGCCGGAAAAAGGCAACAAGGAGTTATCGCTAAATCGTCGGTTTGACCTTTTCTGCTATTCCGCCTGCATCCCAATCTTCAAGGACCAAGGTGCACGGCGCGAAGGGCCACTGCAGTCTTGTATGTGTATATATTTACTCATATACTTCCGCAGGCCGAAAGACTTTTCTCTGAGCACCCCATGTCGGAAGCGATGCGCCGTTCAGGCGAGCGGATACATGTAGCGCTCGCTTCGAGGTGGGGTAGATCTGTTATGGGTGGAGATGCGGGAGTTGGCCGGGCCCGCTGTGGCGTTCGAGCAAACTTATGTTATGGGAGGACTTTCGGGTGATGGCCAGGCCCGCGGTGGCGCTCGAGCAACCACATGTTATGGGAGAAGTGAGGGGAGGTGGCCGGGCCCGCTGTGGCGCTCGAGCTTCCGACTTGGACACTTTGCTTGTGTGTCCTCGCCCTCCCTCATCCCTTCCTCTCCTCCTCATCCTCCTCCTCCTCCTCCCACTTCCCCCCTCCTCCTCCCACCTCCTCCCTCCTCCTCCTTCCTCCTTCGTCCGTCCGCCTCCCTCCTCTCTCCTCCCTCCTCCCTCATCCTCCTTTTCCTCCTCCTTCTCCTTTTCCTTCCTCCTCCCCCCCTTCTCTTCCCTGATTATTCCTCCTCTCCCCCCCCCCTGCATCCCCTCCGTTCTCCTCCCACCTCCTCTTGCCTCTTCCCTCATCCTTCCATTCTTCATCCTGGGAAGACCCCCCTCCCCCGTAGAATCATAGCATTGGTCTGCACATCCACAGCTCCGTGGATAGCATGATGCTTCACTTGCGGTGCTCCTATTAACTCCCGGGACATAAATGGATCCATCGTTTTTTACACAGGAAATTGGATCCGCGCAACACAGAAATAGGATCCACGAAACTCTCCCACACCCGAAAAGGGATCCAATTGGATCCATTGATGTTTTCATATCTTCAGTTCAAGAGGAAAAAATGTTGGCCTGGGGATGTACTTATATGTGTATATGAGTGTGTATGTGTGTTGCTCCAGGACTGCCGCTCTTTCGTGTGCAACAATATGGTTGCTTCTCGGTTACGAGGCCCTGATGCGATAGGCGGGTGGCAGTTGATTCATTGCCCAGAGAAGGCGGATGTCGTGCCCCCGCGCGAGTTGTTGCGATTTGTTCCAACGGTAAGCCGGCCAATTGGCGCAGGGTCATTGTTTTTTCCGCCGCACGAGCCAGCTCCTTCGTTAGCGCAAGGTGTTCGTTTCCAGCCGTGGATTCCCCCAGTTCTTTTTCTGGACTTCCCCCAGACTTCCCCCAGCCATTTCATGAACGTTCCCCAGACTCTGGCGGTTTCCCCTGCGATCGCTTTTGATTAATATTTTTCCCGATCGGCGCGTGCCCTCCCCTCCCCCCCCCGCCCATGGAGTAGATCTTGGCTGTTTTTGGGCGCCTGCTTCGAGCAGGTGGAGTCTCCCCCACGGGGCGCACTATTGCATACAGTCACACTAAGCAGAGGTCCGGAGGCAGACACCTCCTCCCCCCCTTTCCGCCCAATGTCGAAACGCCGAATAAAAAATGTTCACCCTGGAGTTCCACTGAGCGTCCTTGGCGTTCCCTCGCGCGGCGGGGCCTTGAGCCTGCTGGCCACGCAGCTCGCTCGCAGGGGTCCGAAGATCACGGCGCTTCGCGCGGGACGCCGCCTGAGCGGTGGAGCTGTCCTTCTCCGCGGGGCGGCGCGAGGGCCACCCCGCGGCTCCACTTGTGTCACCTCCGCAGCCGCTTGGGCTCAAGGTCCAGCGGCCCAGCACGCGCTTCCCACGGCCTTCCGCCAGCTCCGCTATGCTGGCTGCGCTGCTGGCGTGGGCGACGCTGCGTGCCGTGTGGGCGCCCTGGACGGCGGCGCCCGCTGCATCGGCTGCCCCGGGGGCGGCGGCAGACACGGCGCCAGCACCGAGAGTGCGCGCTGTTGCCCCAGCTGGCCTGCCAGCTGGGCCAGGCCGTTCAGGGAGCGCCGCGGGCCGCCGCGCCGCGCACCGCACCCTCCGAGAGGGGGCGCTCTTCTGGGCCGCGCCCGCGGGGCTGCCACCGGCCAGGGAGTTCTCTGCGGCGTCCGGCTATTCACTCTTGCCGCCAGGCTGGAGGGTTTCTCCGAAGGGCTTAGGCGACCCGTCCTCCTCCTCTCTCCTCCTCCTCATCCTCCCCCTCCTCCCCCTCCTCCCTCCTCCTCCTCCTTCTCCTCCTCCTCCTCCTCCTCCTCCTCTTCCTCCTCCATCTCCATATCCTCCTCCCCCTACTCCACCTCCACCTCCTCCTCCTCCTCCTCCTCCTCCTCCTCCTCCTCCTCCTCCTCCTCCTCGGGTCGCCTACGACCCCGGGGGAAACCGTGCACCGCCAAGCCAGACGTGCAGCGACGTGGGCCTGGACGACCCCCTTGACTCAACGGAGTGTTTCGTCACCGCAGCGCCCGAGGTCGCTGTGGACACCAACAGCACGTATGTGTTCTCTGGACCGAATGGTGGGATCCGTTGCGTCTACGATGTTCTCTTGGACATGATGGTCTTCGCGGAGACGCAGAGCGCGTACACCTATGGCAACGATCAGTACCGATTCATCTGCAGAGGGATATACACAACTACGATTACCACTGGCACGACTGTGTCGGCGTCGTCGTCAGCCACGACCACCTCGTACCAGGACTACACGCTGCTTCCCCCTGGCCAGACCTGCTACGAGGCCGGCATGCAGGACGTAACAGAACATGCGGAATGCTTTGGACCTGCCATGGTGCTGCTCAAGCTCAGCTCTGCTACGACTAAGGATTATACTGGAGAGGTCATGCCGTTCACTTGCGTGTACGTGGAGGGCGCCTCAGCTGTTCACTTTGGGGATTCCACCTCCGAGACAGCCGCGGCTTCCCAGAACTACCAGTACATCTGCATCGGTGTCCTGACGTCGACTGCAAGCAGCAGAACCACGCGCAGCAGCAGCGCAACCAGCAGTGCCAGCAGCACCACCGTGACCAGCACGACTGCAAGCAGCAGCACCACGCGCAGCAGCAGCGCAACCAGCAGCACCACCGTGACCAGCACGACGGGAAGCAGCAGCACCACGCGCAGCACCGCTAGCGCAACCAGCACCTCGTACCAGGACTACGCGCTGCTTCCCCCTGGCCAGACCTGCTACGAGGCCGACATGCAGGACGTAACCCGACATGCGGAATGCTTTGGACCTGCCATGGCGCTGCTCAAGCTCAGCTCTGCTACGACTAAGGATTATACTGGAGAGTTCATGACGTTCACTTGCGTGTACGTGGAGGGCGCCTCAGCTGTTCACTTTGGGGATTCCACCTCCGAGACAGCCGCGGCTTCCCAGAACTACCAGTACATCTGCATCGGTGTCCTGACGTCGACTGCAAGCAGCAGCACCACGCGCAGCAGCAGCGCAACCAGCAGCACCACCGTGACCAGCACGACGGGAACCAGCAGCACCACCCGCATCACCGCTAGCGCAACCAGCAGCACCACCGTGACCAGCACGACCAGAAGCAGCACCACCACGCGCAGCACCACTAGCGCAAACAGCAGCACCGCTGTGACCAGCACCACTAGCGCAACCAGCAGCACCACTGTGACCAGCACGACAGGAACCAGCAGCACCACGTGCAGCAGCACCAGCATAACGAGCAGCACCACCGTGACCAGCACGACGGGAAGCAGCAGCACCACGCACAGCACCCCTACCGCAACCAGCAGCACCACCGTGACAGGAACCAGCAGCATCACACGCACCAGCGCCAGCATAACCAGCAGCACCAGCGTGACCAGAACGACTGGGACCAGCAGCCTCACGAGCTTGTCGGTAACGTTGTCAGCCACGACCACCTCGTACCAGGACTACACGCTGCTTCCCCCTGGCCAGACCTGCTACGAGGCCGGCATGCAGGACGTAACAAGACATGCGGAGTGTTTCGGACGTGCAATGGCGGTACTCGACCTCAGCTCTGCTGCGACGAGGGATTATACTGGAGAGTTCATGCCGTTCACTTGCGTGTACGTGGAGGGCGCCTCAGCTGTTCACTTTGGGGATTCCACCTCCGAGACAGCCGCGGCTTCCCAGAACTACCAGTACATCTGCATCGGTGTCCTGACGTCGACTGCAAGCAACAGCACCACGCGCAGCAGCAGCGCAACAAGCAGCACCACCGTGACCAGCACGACGGGAAGCAGCAGCACCACGCGCAGCACCGCTAGCGCAACCAGCACCTCGTACCAGGACTACGCGCTGCTTCCCCCTGGCCAGACCTGCTACGAGGCCGACATGCAGGACGTAACCCGACATGCGGAATGCTTTGGACCTGCCATGGCGCTGCTCAAGCTCAGCTCTGCTACGACTAAGGATTATACTGGAGAGTTCATGCCGTTCACTTGCGTGTACGTGGAGGGCGCCTCAGCTGTTCACTTTGGGGATTCCACCTCCGAGACAGCCGCGGCTTCCCAGAACTACCAGTACATCTGCATCGGTGTCCTGACGTCGACTGCAAGCAGCAGCACCACGCGCAGCAGCAGCGCAACCAGCAGCACCACCGTGACCAGCACGACGGGAACCAGCAGCACCACCCGCATCACCGCTAGCGCAACCAGCAGCACCACCGTGACCAGCACGACCAGAAGCAGCACCACCACGCGCAGCACCACTAGCGCAAACAGCAGCACCGCTGTGACCAGCACCACTAGCGCAACCAGCAGCACCACTGTGACCAGCACGACAGGAACCAGCAGCACCACGAGCAGCAGCACCAGCATAACGAGCAGCACCACCGTGACCAGCACGACGGGAAGCAGCAGCACCACGCACAGCACCCCTACCGCAACCAGCAGCACCACCGTGACAGGAACCAGCAGCATCACACGCACCAGCGCCAGCATAACCAGCAGCAGCACGCGCAGCACCACGCGCAGCAGCAGCGCAACCAGCAGCACCACCGTGACCAGCACGACGGGAACCAGCAGCACCACCCGCATCACTAGCGCAACCAGCAGCACCACCGTGACCAGCACGACCAGAAGCAGCAGCACCACGCGCAGCAGCACCAGCATAACGAGCAGCACCACCGTGACCAGCACGACGGGAAGCAGCAGCACCACGCACAGCACCCCTACCGCAACCAGCAGCACCACCGTGACAGGAACCAGCAGCATCACACGCACCAGCGCCAGCATAACCAGCAGCACCAGCGTGACCAGAACGACTGGGACCAGCAGCCTCACGAGCTTGTCGGTAACGTTGTCAGCCACGACCACCTCGTACCAGGACTACACGCTGCTTCCCCCTGGCCAGACCTGCTACGAGGCCGGCATGCAGGACGTAACAGAACATGCGGAATGCTTTGGACCTGCCATGGTGCTGCTCGACCTCAGCTCTGCTACGACTAAGGATTTTACTGGAGAGGTCATGCCGTTCACTTGCGTGTACGTGGAGGACGCCTCAGCTGTTCACTTTGGGGATTCCACCTCCGAGACAGCCGCGGCTTCCCAGAACTACCAGTACATCTGCATCGGTGTCCTGACGTCGACTGCAAGCAGCAGCACCACGCACAGCACCCCTACCGCAACCAGCAGCACCACCGTGACAGGAACCAGCAGCATCACACGCACCAGCGCCAGCATAACCAGCAGCACCAGCGTGACCAGAACGACTGGGACCAGCAGCCTCACGAGCTTGTCGGTAACGTTGTCAGCCACGACCACCTCGTACCAGGACTACACGCTGCTTCCCCCTGGCCAGACCTGCTACGAGGCCGGCATGCAGGACGTAACAGAACATGCGGAATGCTTTGGACCTGCCATGGTGCTGCTCGACCTCAGCTCTGCTACGACTAAGGATTATACTGGAGAGGTCATGCCGTTCACTTGCGTGTACGTGGAGGACGCCTCAGCTGTTCACTTTGGGGATTCCACCTCCGAGACAGCCGCGGCTTTCCAGAACTACCAGTACATTTGTATCGGTGTCATGACGTCGACCTCAGGCAGCACGGTCTCGGAGATAAGCACGAGCAGCACTGTGACCACCACAACGAACACGGCGGCACCATCTCAACTAAGCGGGTCGATTGAGCTCATCGTCGTGGGTACAGACGAGATCCGTAACAGCACGGAGGCAGAGGCGGTGCTAGATTCTTGCGGCCGCACTCTCGCTCAACTCGTCGGCGTGCCAGCGAGCTACGTCAGCGTGGCGTTCGCGGAGTCCCGGAGGCTCAGGGCTGCACCGCGCCAGCTCTCCCAGAGCGTCGTCGAGCTGGCATACATTATCCGCGTTCCCGCGGGTAGTGACGCTGCTGTGGTGAAGTCGACTCTCGAAAGCATCAGCGTGGACGACTTCGAGGCCATTCTGCAGGATTCCATCGACTCGACCGTCGGGGAGGGCGAGCTCTCCGTCTCCGTGCTCCTGATCACGGGTCCCGGCAGCCTCGTGGACACGGCGGCCGACGCCCCCGCGGCGGGGCCGCACGAGGCCCAGGGCTCGTCCGTGATGGTAGTCATCTTCCTGACGGTGGGCTGCTGCGTCGGGTGTGCGCTCCCGGCCCTGGCGCTGGTCTGCTGGCGCTTCCGCCTGCGCGAGGGGCGCGCGCAGGCCGCGCGATGGGCGCTTCCGCCTTATGGGTGGTTTTTTCCGCTTCCGCCTGGCGCTTCCTGGCGCTTCCGCCTGCGCGCGGCGCCGCGCGAGGGGCGCGCGCGGGCCGCCCAGGGCCGCGCCTACACCGAAGACGTGCCTGGCGCCGCGCTCGCGGCGCCGCGCTCGCCCAGAGACGCGGCCAGCCCACCCGCCGCGCCGTCCCCGAGCGATCCCGTCCCGAAGATGCTCGTGCCGCCCGCGCGGGTCGAGATGCCAGCCGCTCCTCGCATTTGTAGTCTGTAGGCAGAGAAGTTTCGGAGGGCGTCAGCTGATGGCGGAGGTCAAAGGCATCTCTGCCTCACGACTGTTAGTTAGGTCTCTGCAACCGTTTTGGGGGTATTGTTGCGGGCCTGTCTCATCCCCGAGTGAGCAGCAGCCGCAGGAACGCGTGGGCAGATCGATGGGGCCCGCCTCGTTCCTCCGCCTCCACCGCCATGTTCGGATGCAACTCCTGCACGGTTCATAGCGTGAGTTTGCCCATTGCCGATTTGGATTCGGTCGTGCTGCCCGTGGTGTTTTGCGTTGAGTTGTCCACCGATTGCGCTGCGAAGTTCGCTGAGGTTAGCGTAAAGAACCTATCGGCGAAGCCGACAGGTGAGACTTCCAGCAAGCAGCTCGCGTATGTGTACCACGAAGCTGGGTATTATTAGGGCTCCTCCAGTTTTATCACCCGTTCGGTATTAACAGGTGTGGTGCGACGTGCGTGGCCCGATCTTGTATCGCCTTCCCGAGTGTTGACTATCTCGCACGGTGGTAGTTTGTAAAATGCATTCACTTTAACCGCCGCCTCACAAGCAGAAGGGGTTGGGCACGTCCCGGGTAATTCTTAACATCGGATTTGCGCGATCTGGCTCTTCATCTGTTGCCCTATCCTCCTGCGTTGGGTTCTCGTTTTGAATAGAGCACTGCTCGCGCATCTCCCTCCTCTTCCCTCCTCCTCCCCCTCCTTCATCGCCTCGTATCTCCTTCTCCTCCGCCTGTTTCCTCATGCATCCTGTGCCCCCTCTGTCGAGGGCGGCGAGCTGCGCAAATGTCAACACTTTCGTGGGCTCCCCGGAGGTCCAGCGGAGTCGGGAGGCCACGCGCATCCAGACAGGACCTCGTTGCCCCTGGGTGGCTGCGAACTCCGCAAGTGTCGCAACTTCTGTGGGCTCCTGGAAGGTCCATCGGAGTCGGAGGCCATGCGCATCCATTTGAGACCTCGCTGCTTCCTGGGTGGCTGCGAACTGCGCAATTTTGACCACCTTCGTGGGCTCCTGGGAGGTCAGCGGAGTCGGGGGCGACGTGCGTCTGGAAGACCTCGCTGCTCCCTGGGTGACCACGAACTTCGCAACTGTCGCCACTTTTGTGGGCTCCTGGGAGGTCCAGCGGAGCCGGGGGCCACGCGCATCCACGCATCCATTCGAGACCTCGTTGTTCCTTGTGTGGCTGCGAAGTGCACAACTGTCACCACTTTCGCGGGTTCATGGGAGGTCCAGCGGGGTCGGAGGCTGCGACATGCGCAACCGTCGCCCTTTGTTCGTGGGCTCCTGGGAGGCATGGTTGAGTGCAACGCAACGTGGGGCATGTGAGATTTTGCTTCTTCATGGGTGGCTGCGAACTGCGCGACTGTCACCACTTTCGTGGGCTCCTAAGAGGCACGGCGTAGTGCAGGGCGCCCGCATGGCGCGTGCTCGCATTTCGCGCTGCGCCCTTGCATTATTTAGCGCGTGGCGCTGTTGCATCGCAGGGCGCAGAACGCCGGAACGTCACGTCGCGCACGGCGCTGTCCTCAATGGCCCACTCCTGCGCAAGTGTGCGACGCGCGTGGCCCGACATTGTTCGGCCAAGAATTTCAGAGCGCTGCATATTTCGCAGTGGTTGCTTCTGTCAGGACCGCGTTCATATGAGTAGTCGCCTTGCGTAAAGAAGGGGTGAGGTACGTGATGCGTAATGTTCCCAACTCTCCTGTCTTGGTTTATTGTTTTGAATAGAGCACTGTTCGCGCGTCTCCCTCCGTATCCTCCTCCTTCCCCCTGCCCTTCCTTCATCGCATCCTACCTCCTCCTCCGCCTGTCTCCTCCTGCATCCTGTGCGCTCCGTCGAAGGCTGCGATCTACGCAGATGTCGCTACTTTCGTGGGTTCCTTGGAGGTCAGCGGAGCCGGGGGGCCACGCGCATGCATTTGAGACCTCGCTGCTCCCTGGGTGGCCGCGACCTGCGCAACCGTCTCCACTTTCGCGGGTTCCTGGGAGGTCCAGCGGAGTCTGGGCCACGTGCATCTATTTGAGACCTCGCTGTTCCCCAGGTGGCTGCGAACTGCGCAACCGTCGCCACTTTCGTGGGCTCCTTTGGCGTTTGCCACAATCAGGTCAAGGTGGCTCCTTCGAGGTCAATGTGTTCTGCGACATCCGACTCTGCGAATCGATGGGGGCTCAGTTCCATGGTTAGGGATTGGAGGGAGGGGTCTGACGTCAGATATGGCGCGAGCGCGCCAATCTGGCTTCCCCCCCTCGCCATCCTAGTCTCTGTTTCTCTCTCTCTCTCGTTCTCTCTGTATCTCTCTTTCGCTTTCTCCCTCTGTATACAAAGACATTATGTACCTGTGCATTGATATACCGATCCATCTATCTATCTATCTTTATACATATATATATATATAGATATATGTATGTATGTATACATAAATGCATACCAGAGAACGTGGCCGGGGGGGTCCGGCCCAGGGACCTCGGCAGGGCATAGGGGGCCCAGGGCCTTACCTTCCCTGTGTTTTTTTCAAGGGTTTCGGCCACCCGGAGCCACCGGAGCCCCGGGGACGTGGCTGGGGGGGTCCCGCCCAGGGACCTCGGCGGGGCATGGGGGGCCCCGCAAGGTGGCAGGGAAGCGAAAAGGCGTTTTCAAATATCGGATCAACCGAGTTTTTGCCTTCAAGCAGACGGTCGGGCTCAAGGTCGCTGCATTGTGGGGGTCGGGGCTTTCACCTGCAGCGGGGCGCGAAGCCATGGTGAGCGGAGTTTCTGACGTGGAGCTTCGACGCCTTCGGGGCGCGGCTGCAAGGGTGGCGGGCTATCGTGGTGGAGGCGCGCCGCCTTGCCATGCAAGTCATGACCAACGTTGCGCACGCGCTTCCCCTCAGGCATGGCACAGAATTCGGCTGCTGCACGAGAGGCCCTGCCGCCAGCACGGATCGTGAAAACGAAGCTTGATGTGTCGGTTTGAATTAGCAGACCTACCTCGCGCACATCATGCATGGAGCCCTTCAGCGCCTTCCACAACTGCGTCACTTTGCCTGGAACACGACCGACCCACTGCGCCGAAGCATCGTTGACCAGACCTCGTGGAATCATTCCAGCGAGCCCCATCTTGCTGAGCGCGCTGGCCGTCAACACTGTGAGGAGCGTCGTACTGTGGCTGCACCCAGCAAGGATCCCTTGCAATGAGATAAAGCTATCTGACAACGACGCGCACGCGCGTGCAATCCCCGGCGTCATGCGACATTGCAGCACCATCCAAGCAAGCCGAATTGGAAATTTCATTTCCACTGCCCGCCGCATCAACGCCTGCGGTGACACGCTCTCGAAAGCCTTCCTTCCACGCATCCAACAGCGCCGGTGACCAGTAAGCACCGCAACTTCCGCGGTAAGATTGCCTTGGAAAGCAGAAGCACTCGACGATCGACCTGCACCTCCTGCTCCCCAAGTGCATGGAAGGTCCGGTTGCTTGAGCCATCTCGACCAAACTAAAACATCTGAGTGAACCAACCCAATAAGTCTGCTGCCTCCGTCAGGCTTTGGTAAAAACGCACCACGAGATTGAGATACCTACTGTTGGACCAGAATCCTAGCAGCTCACATTTGGAATATAGCACGCTGAGCATCTCCAACCCAGCATCGCTCACCTGCCAGAACGCCTCAGGCGCGATCCCAGTCTGCCCTTTCGCCGCGCGCGAAGGAATTTTGAGCGCCACCTGCCTCAGGAAATCGATTGACACGTTTGGTCACTGATCCCATTCCAGAAGGTCATCTGGCCGCTTGAGCTTCGAGTAGCCGCGATGTTCCCAAACGCTTCTCCACTTCGCGAACGCACGACAATCTTGCGCGGCTTTGCTTGGAACATAGTCTTAACGACCTCCGCCATTGACAGGTGTCTTCGCGCGCTCATGGGCAACGCCAGCTCCACGAAGAAAACTTGTGTCTGCCCACTGTCTCCATCTGTTCATCCTGCCGCGCGCGGCCCAGTCATCCTCCGTTCCTCCTCCTCCTCCTCCTCCTTTTCCTCCTGGCTCAACAGCAACAACATCACAATACTGCTGTTACTCCTCCTCCTCCTTTTCCTCCTCCTCCTCCGCCTCATCCTTCTCCCTTTTCTCCCCCTCCCCCTCCTCCTCCTCCTCCTCCTCCTCCTCCTACTCATCATCATCATCATCATCATCATCATCATCATCATCATCATCATCATCATCATCATCATCATCATCATCCCTTCTCTTCCAACCTCCCTCCTTTTCCTGCGTCCCCCCCCTGCTCGGTTGTCGATCCTCACCACTCCCCTCCTCCCCCGCCTTTCCCGCCCCACCCCCCCACGGCGCGGCCGAGCCCGCCGCACGCCGCCGCCGTCTCACACACCGACAACGCAGACGACGACGACGACGACGACGACGACGACGACTATTATACATATAACGGCGCACCGGGTCCGGGGGCCCGGGGCCGGGACCTCGACCACAAATGTGGGCCCCGGGGGGCCCGGAGGCTCGTCGGACCGCCGGACGCCGTCCAAGATCGTTCGCAGGCGGCTTCGGAACTCGCTCCGATGGCTCCAGATGCCTTCCAAGACGCCTGTTATGACACCAAGAAGGTCCCAGAAGCCTCCAAGACGCTCCGAGAGGCAGCCCAAGAGAGGCCCAAGAAGCAAAAATCGTGCCATTCCTATGGGAAAGCGTATATGTTTCGCATGTTCGCCTCTTGGGCTTTCACCGCGTCCAAGACGGCCCAAAAGGCGCCCAAGACAGTCTACGAGGCCTCCAGGAGCGCTCCATGGCTGCGCACGAGTGGCCCAGGACGGCCCCAAGACGGCCAAAGAGAGCCCCCAGACGAGTTCGAGAGGGGTCCCAGACGGAGAAAGCCAACCTCGAATTCCGAGCTTCCGGCCCAAGAGGCTCCAGGAGGCGCCAAAATGCCGCCAAGAGGCGCCAAAAGGCTCCCAAAAGCACCCCAAGACGTTCCGAGAGGCACCCCAAGAGAGGTCCAAGAAACAAAAATCGTGCCATTCCTATGGGAAAACGTATATTTTTCGCATGTTCGCATCTTGGGCTTTCACCGCGTCCAAGACGGCCCAAGAGGCCTCCAAGACGGCCTAGGAGGCCTCCGGGAGCGCTCCAAGGCTGCGCACGAGTGGCTCAGGACGGCCCCAAGACGGCCCAAGAGAACCCCAAGACGATTTCGAGAGGGGTCCCAGAAGGAGAAAGCCACTCTCGAATTCCGAGCTTCCGGCCCAACATATCCCAGGAGGCGCCAAAACGCCGCCCAGAGGCGCCAAAAGGCTTCCAAAATCAGCCCAAGACGTTCCGAGAGGCACCCCAAGAGAGGTCCAAGAAACAAAAATCGTGCCATTCCTATGGGAAAACGTATATTTTTCGCATGTTCGCATCTTGGGCTTTCACCGCGTCCAAGACGGCCCAAGAGGCCTCCAAGACCGCCCCAAGACGGCCCAAGAAGCTTCCAAGAGGGCCCCAGGACAGCCCAAGAGGGCCCCAAGACGGCCCAAGAGGCGCCCAAGATGGCCCAAGAGGGCCCCAAGACGGGCCCAAGAGGGGGCCCAGAGGGGGACCACGAACCGCAAGCTCGAGCCTTCCGCCCCAAGAGGCCGCCAGGAGGCCCCAAGGAGGCCCCTCAAGAGGCCCCAGGAGACCCCCAAGAGGCCCAAAGGAGGCCCCGAGAAGCCCCAAATCGGCCCCAAACGGGAAACGAAACGCTGCTGCATCGACACTTCTGGGTATGTATCTTTTTGTGCTGCACTCTTGACCCTACGAGTTGCGGGACCATTCCAGCAGTAGCCTTCGTGCTTTGCAGTGCACGCCCACGAGACAGCCATTCGCAGGCCCGATGCGGCAGGCATGGCGTCGGGCCGCGAGCGCTCCGAGTTTCACCTCCTGCGAATGCGGCAGGGTGTACGTGGCCGCTGCACTGTCCAAGAGTCGACACAACAAAGCGCTGCTGTTGAGGCTGCGAGTTTCTCGCGCTGGTTTATGAGTGCCAGGGCGCACGAACAAAAAAAAAAGAGAGGCCCAAGAAGCAAAAGTCGTGCCATTCCTATGGGGCAACGTATATTTTTCGCATGTTCGCCTCTTGGGCTTTCACCGCGTCCAAGACGGCCCAAGAGGCGCCCAAGACCGCCCCAAGACGGCCCAAGAAGCTTCCAAGAGGGCCCCAGGACAGCCCAAGAGGGCCCCAAGACGGCCCAAGAGGCGCCCAAGATGGCCCAAGAGGGCCCCAAGACGGGCCCAAGAGGGGGCCCAGAGGGGGACCACGAACCGCAAGCTCGAGCCTTCCGCCCCAAGAGGCCGCCAGGAGGCCCCAAGGAGGCCCCTCAAGAGGCCCCAGGAGACCCCCAAGAGGCCCAAAGGAGGCCCCGAGAAGCCCCAAATCGGCCCCCAAAATGCTTCGAACCTGCTTCCAGGAGGCCCCCGACAGGTTCAGAGGCTCCCGAGAAGCTACGTCAAACTCCCAGCGAGCGGCCGGACGAGGCCCCCCACAAAATCACAAGAGGGTTCCAGTATTTGTATCCTTCAGCGCTCTCTGGCCTTCTTCCCCCTGCCCCCTTCCCTGCGACTTTCGTTGACTCAAGCTCGCCTCCTAGCTAGAACCTAAGCGCGCGCGAAGCGCGCGCGTGGTTCTAGTTCTATTTACTTTTCATCGACTCCAGAGAAAACAACACCACGCAGTGCATTCGTGTCTGATGGCATACATTGAATGTCCCGTCGCAGCGCACGGAGCCCTACACTCGACCTGGCTAGGCTGGGCGCGCCTCGACGGGTTCTGCACGAGCAGCAGGCCTGCGTGCTCTATCGTTCGGCTTGCTACTGCCATCGAGCCTGCTACTCCGCTCCTCCTCCTCCTCCTCCTGCACCTCGTCCTCCTCCTTTTCCTTTTCCTCCTCCTCCTCCTCCTCATCCCCCTCCGTAGCCATTTTGGCTCAAGATGCCTTGTTCCACAGGGGAACACGTGGATATCGCTAGTCCGCGGCTTGCATTCGAGTGTTTTCTGGCCCAATCAGTCTGCCCTGGTCGGTGCCTGCAGTCTGCTCTGGTGTGCTGTGGCTGGCCGTGGCCGGCGTGATGGTGGCGCTCGCGGCGACGATGGTGGTGACCGCCAACGCCGCGGAGGAGGTGGCTACTCCGTGTGCGCTGCCTGCGGCCACTGGGAGTACGACCGATACGGGAACTGGTGCTGCTCGAAGTGTGGAGGCAGTTACCTGGCGAGCGGCGCAGATCCCGAGGCAGGCGGCAGTGCGCAGGCTGGTGCTGGGCAAGAGGCTGGACTCGCCAAGCAGCTCAGTGACCTTGCCGCCCTGCACCCCTCCATCGCCGCGACGCTGCACGCTGCCATTCAGAGGCGGCTGCAGCTGATGCTCAGGCAGCTACACCGCCAGAGCCCGTCAGTGCGAACGAGCTGGGAAAGAAGGTGGCGGCACGCCAGACGGAGCTGCCGAAGGAGGTCGAGAAGGTGGCGCGGGCAGAGCGCATCGCCCAGGCTGAGGTCGAAGCACGTCTGGCAGCTGCCAACAAACATCGTGACGCCCTACAGCAGGCAGAGGCTTCACATGCCTCGGCTGTGGGTTGGCTGGCCCAGTGCCAACAGGAGACGAGAGCTGCGCAGGAGACCAAGCAGTTGTTCTCCGCTGAGGCCTACCGTGAAGAGTGCAGGCGTGAAGAGCGCCGCCAGGCCGATACCGCGCTGCAGCACGGCGACGCGCGGCGGCTGCTGCTCCTGCGGGCGCGGCTGCGCCTGGTGGGGCAGGCGCGCCTTGGGCTCCACATGCGCCAGGCCCGCAGCCGCCTGCACAGGTGCATGCTGCTGACGCTGGTGTTCGCGGGGAAGCTGCTGGATCGGGTGCGCTGCCACAGCCGCCGCCCAATTTCACGAGCATGGGTGAGCCAGAACTTCGTGCGCGGTGCCAGCTACATGATCAGCAGTACCAGTTCTGGCAAGCGGCGCAGCAGATGCGTGTCGCACGTGAACGTGATGATGATGAGTTGTCTGATGTTGCCTCTGATTTGGGCACAGATCGCCTCGATGAGCTACGTGAACTCAAGATGCGAGCCATCGAACAGCCCTTGCAGGAGGCTGAGCGAGATCGGCTTGAGGAGCTGCTCAGCAAGCAAGCTAATCAGAAGGCCGCCAAGCGTGCTCGTGTGGTGCGGTCCGATGCGACGGCGACCTTCAACCGCATGCTGCAGCAGTTCCAGCCTCGAGTGGGAGCTGTACCAGATGGAGATCGTGGGCCCGCAGCTGCGGGAGGACCAGGAGCTGGCGCTGCAGGCGAACGAGTGTCTTCTTCCTAGCCCTGATCGAGGTGAAGGTCGAGGCGCTGGAGGCGGCGCGAGGCCTAGCAGGCCCCTGAGCCGCCACCGCCTGCAGCTAGCGCCAAATACAGTCGATTTCCTGTTCTGCAATATCACGAGTTGGAATGCGGTTTCATTGTCTTTCGCCCAGGAAGTGAAGCCGATTTGTGATGGATTTTTTTTGGCGAGCATCGAATGCCCACCGATGCCTGTAGTCTTGCTAAACGGAAGTGTAATCAGATGAGGTGGAGGCCCCGCTTCACCCTTGCCACCCGCTCCCCTGGATGGGGGCCTGCACCGTGGGGGAGTAGGGGCCGTAGTGAGTAGAGGTCTTTGTTTCAGGCGTTTCCTTGCTTCGGATTCGTCCCTCCTGGACCAGGGCTCTGGAAGCCACTGGCAGTTTTTGCAGCTTAAAACCAAGCAAGCTGTTCTTGCTGTAGGAGTGTGTTACTTAGATGATGGCCTGGGTGTAAGTGGGGTGAATATTGATCGGTTGCGTGAGATCTCTGGGCTCGTGGGCGCATCAACTATCCCTTGGATCCTCATGGGCGACTTTAACATCCCGGTTACGGGCCTTGACTTGGGCGGTTTCCCTAAATTGCGCCATACTCGTGCCATCAAACCTGAAGGAGTTGAATTTACCTGTGCCCAGTGGAGGGGATCACTTTTTGATTACGTGGTGGCCTCTGTAGATATCGCTGATTATTTGCGCGTGGCTAAATATGACCCCTCCCCTTTCAAGACCCGCGCCTGCCTTGCGGTGTCTTTGACGCGCACAGTGGTCGAGCAGGAGCTGTGGCGGCGTCAGCGTGCACCTTCTTTCCCGCCACGCTTTGGACCCGACCTACCTTGGACTCAGTATCTAGAGCAGGTGGCAGAGCATGATATCCTTCCCCTTCAGTTTTTGGCTGAGAAGTTGTTGCCGCATGTCGCTGAGAATGCGTCGTCTGACCTCTCGTTGTAGTACTCACTCTGGAGCAAGGCCACTGCGAATATGTATTTGACCAGGGCCTCGGCGCGCGAGCTTGCCCCTCCTGAAGGATCCAGAGGTGCGCGCCCTATTTTCCAGTTCGGGAAAGTTGGGCGACGGGGTGTTTGTGGAGAAAGCTTTCGGCAACCTTCGCCCTGTCTCTGGGCCCATGTTTCTCAGAAGTTCTGGGGGTATCGAATTACTAGTGCAAAACGTTCTTGGACGTCGTGTGCTATCCTGAGGGGTATCCTAGCTGGCCTTGCTCCTCGGGTGGCTGAGTTTCATGTAGCAGGATATGCGCGGGCCCCTGAATGGTGGCGGGCTCACTTGTCTAGCCTGCCCCAGGGTCTGGACGATCTTAATTTGCTGTCCGATGCGATTAGCGCTACTCTGACTAAGGCGTGGAGCGCTGCGCGTGCGGAGACTAAGGCTGGCATGAAGCAGTGGCTCTTTGAAGGCGCTGCCTCGGGGAGCGAAGCGAGTCCACTCGTGGCTGCGGCGCGACCGAGGTGCCGACCTCGAAGTTGTAGTAGCACCAGCTGACGCGCATCAGCTCCCTGATGAGATGATGAGATACCGCGAGGACTTTTGGGGTAAATTCTGGAAGGCCGAAGGGGGCAAACGCGAGCAGCTGTCTGGGGTCTTGGATGCCCTCCGGCCTTTGGCCCTGGGGTCCTTGGAGGATCTTGAACCTCTGGAACCAGGAGATATTCAGAGAGCTGCTCGTCTTTTCCACGAGGACACTCGCCGCCTGATGCAGTGAAGTCGTACGCCCACCTCCTTAATAGTTGTGCGAATCGGCTCATGTGGCCGACGCAGATTTTGTCGGGCATCATAGCGTTGCTGCTTACGTCGGCTGAGAGCGAAAGACCTGTGTGCAAGTGTCCCTCCCTGTACCGCGTGTATTGCAAGGCTCGTGGAGGCCATATTGAAGATTGGCCTCTGGCCCAGGTCAACCATTGGGACACTGCGATCCGAGGGTCTTCGGCGCTGCAGGCTGCGCTTAACCGAGAGCTAGGCCATGAGATGACCAGATATCTGGGGTTGTGCTCGGTCGGAGCTTATTGGGGCCTTAAGAAGTTCTTTGACGCTGTCGACCCTTGTCGCCTTGCTGGACTCGCCGTGAAAATTTGTTATCCTCTGTTCCTCCTGTATTTGGGGGTAGTGATGCATGAAGCTCCGCGTATCGTCGAGGTCCAGGGTTTTTGTTCTGACCTCATACCCACGGGCATGGGCATCTTGCCTGGTTGTGGCCAATCCATGCCGTGGATTAAGATTTACTTGTATGATATACTGGACCAGGCGCACGCCTCCTTCTTGCCAGTCCGCGTCAAGGGATACGTGGACGATATCACTCAGACGCAGCAGGGATCCCGTGAGGAAGTTCTTGCCGCATTCGTGCCGGCCGCTTTGCACTTGTGCCGCGAGCTGGAGGCTGCTGGCACCGTTATTGCTGACAAAAGTACGTTGTTGGTCTCCCGCACAGAGCTCGGAGCCGAGATCACGCAGATGTTTGCTTCGGTCAACCCACCAATTCAGTGGAAAGACTCGGTCCGAGATCTGGGGGTCATGTCTTCTGCAGGTCTCCGCCGTAACATGAGTAAGTTGCGACGGCGGCGTGCTACTGCTTACCGCAAGAGCCAAATGGTGAGTGTTCTTGCTCGGCTTGTTGGTCGAGCTAGCAAGCTGCATAAGCCTGGGGTCCTGGCAGCGGGGTCGTGGGGCCATGAGGTCCCGGGGCTTTCTCCTGGGCAGGTGAAGTCGATGCGCGCTCAGGCTGCCACGTGCTCTGGGTTGTGGGCCCCTGGGGCTTGCACCGCCACTTTGCTTGGCTTCTTGGGGGCTGCGAAGGATGACCCCCAGTTTAGGCTTCGCTATGAACAGCTCAATGGATGGGCCTTGGCTTGGGCTGACCTTGGTCATAAATCTCGCAGGTTATGCGCTGAGGTTTGGATTAGGATATGTACTAAGATGGGTCAGATCAAGTACCGTTGGCAGGTTGTTCGAGGGCCGATGGCGGCCACGATAGCTGCGCTTCGTGATCTAGGCTGGCAGGCTGAGTCACCAGGGTTCTGGCGTGCTGAGGATTCGGTTTTAAGGTTGAAGGATGGTGCTTTCCCTTTCCAGCTTTGGGGTGCGCTTTCGAAGACGTGTTCTGCTGAGTCCTGGGGTCAGGCTTCGAAGCACTTCTGTGGTACAGGCCTGGAAAGAGGAGTTGATTTTACCCCTGTGCGGCGCTGTTTGGCCAGGCTTGCTCGTGACGGCGAGCACGAGTCAGCTGGCATGTTGTGCAATGTGCTCATTGCCGCTTTTTGGCCTGGAGAGCGATTGCACGCTGCTGGTTACGCTTCTGCTAGTAATGGGCTCTGTGGGAGATGCGGAGAAGCTCCTGAGTCCCCGTTGCATCGACACTGGCAGTGCGTGTGCAATCGTGCTATCCCTGACCACACGATTGAAAAATACTGACTTCCTGGCTCCCAGGGCCATCGCCGAAAATCATAAGGTGAGTTGTTGGTGTCGTGGGCGCCCGTCTCTGGGCGACTCCTTAGGGCTCCTTCCCCTTCCTCCGCGGTTCGTTTGGGGTCGGGGAAGGTGCGTTAAGGGGGAGCTCATACGTGGGGGCGTCTGGGGTGTTGATGGTTCTGGAGGCAAATACTCGAAGGATTGGAGGTTAATGCGATGTGGATGGTCCTTCGTGCACCTTGGCCCCGACGGCAGGATAGATGCTGCGCGGTGTGGATCTGTGCCGCGCGCGCTTCAGTCTTCTCCGGGGGCCGAGCGCTATGCTCTGATCGAGCTGATGCGAGCTAGTGTCGGTGACGTTCGAGTTTATTGTGACTGCCTGTTGGTCGCGAAGGGCGCCAGAAAAAAGTTTGCGGTCGAAGAGGAAATCTAGTATGCTGGACTTGTGGGCTGAATTTCATGATGTGCTTTCCGAAGGTCAGGGTTCGCTCCGACTGATCTGGGCCAAAGGACACCCCACCCAAGCCCAGGCCGATAACATGTTTTTACCTGATGTAGAAGTGTATTTAAACCAGGCTGCGGACCGCATTGCTGATTGGGCTGCTGAGAAGGCCCAGTTAAGTGAGGATCACGTTTCCCTGATTGTGCGGGCTGATGAGCTTGCCGTGCAAATTTTAACCAGGATCCTGGCCGTGCAGCGTGAAGTTTTGTTTTCCTCGGAGCGTGAGAAGAGTGGACTCCGTGGGCCGCGGCGAACTCGCGGAGTAGTCTCCTTTCTTTCCGAACGGATTTGCAGGTTGAGAGATGCGGGCCACGAGCCCGCTGTGCAGAAAGCATGCATCGAGTGCAAGCAGTGTGGACTGAATTTTAGCCTGAGAGGCCAGCTGGCGTGCTTCTGGCCCACGCCGTGTAAGCCTCGGTGTATCATCCAGCAGCGAGTCCAGCTGCTTGCGCCGCGGGAGGCGAGGGGTGACACGGGCGTGGACCCCGCCCCTGCTGCCCTGGGGCCGTCGGGCTTGTGTGGGGAAGCCCTGGATCACCCCTTGGCCGACCGCTGTCACCCCTCCCACCGACTGGCGGCGCAGCGAGGTGTTCTGTTTTGCACTGTCTGTGGAGGATTTTGCACAGTTGCTCCTCCCCGCATCCTGAATCGAGAGTGCGGGGACCCAGCCCGAGGGCCATGCCCTCGAAGGCCGGGCGCGAGGTGCTGTCGCGCCTGTTCAGGGGGGTGCCACCAAAGTCGGGCACCTCTTTCCCTGATTTGGCGTGAATGTGAAGAAGCGGCCTGCCTTGAGCAGGACCCCCGCCGTAGATAGAATTAGAATTAGAATCCCTCCTCATCCTCCTCCTCCTTTCTCGCCTTCCTCCCCGCCGCAGGCCGTCAGGCGGGGCGGCCTCCAGGGGGGGGGCCCCAAATGCGGGCGGCAGTTCGCCCGCGGTCCGCAGGCGCCGCAGCGGCACGTGCGCGCCCGCAGCCGGCGCCCGCAGCGGCCCGATGGCAGGGAGCCATGTCTCTCCCTGGCCTGCTACTCCGCACGAGAGGGACTAGCCTTCTAGTCTACCAGGCCTCGAGTACCCTCGCAGCCGCATCATCGGTTACGCATGCGCCCTCGGGGTCAGATGGCGGCAAAAAAGTTGGGACGACGACGACGACGACGACGACGCGGCGTTGCAGAAACCCGCCGCCAGCAGGCACCGCCGCACGCCCCAGCCGCGCCCGCCGGCTGGTCCGGCGCGCCCGCGCCCGGCGCTGAGTCCGTGCCGGAGGCCGCTCCAGCCGCCTCGCACTTCGCCGGCGGCGGTAGCGGCGGACGTTGGCGACGATGACGACGACGACGACGACGACGACGACGACGACGACGACGACGACGACGACGACGACGGCGGAGGCGGCTACGACGACGGCGGCGAGGCGGCGATGACGACGGCGGAGGCGGCGGCGGCAAGGCGGCGACGACGACAGCGGAGGCGGCGACGCCTACGGCGACGCGCACGACGGCAGCGGCAGCGACGGCGACGGCGACGGCCACAGTGACGGTGACGACAACGCCCCCAGACCTCAGACGTCGTGATGTCTGTTCGACCCCGACATGTTTCGTCGATTACGGCCTCCAGAGGCCCACGGGCCCACGGTCCGGTGTGAGAGACTAGTCCCAGGAAAGAAGCTGGGAGTCCATGGGGCCAACGCATTGACAGAATCACGGCATCGGAGGCGTTTGACGTTGCCGCCGGTGTCGCTGTCGTCGTCGACAGCAACGCGACCCTCGATCCTCGATGATGGGTGTCAGCCAGGTTCCACCGCGCGCGCCAGAGGCTCCTGAGATCCTGGCGCCGCCTACACCAGGCAATGTTGCACCACTTCGGGCCCCAGAGCCCTCACGAATCGATCTGGCTCGAGATGCGCCAAAAAGATCGCCGCCGCCGCCCGTCTCCTGGGTCTGCTTGCCAGTCTGGCGGCTATGTCGTCGCCGTCGCCGCCCTGTCGCCGCCTCGTCGCCGCCTGTCGTCTGGGCCTGTCTGTCGGTCTGGCGGCTATGTCGTCGCCGTCGCCGCCCCATCGCGCCCCGTCGCCGCCCGTCGTCTGGGCCTGACCGCTGGTCTGGCAGCTATGTGGCACCACATCGATTGCATAACATCGGTTGCATAACGGGGATTGCACAGCAGAGACTGCGTCACATATTTTCTCTTATCTAAAAAGAGAATATTTAATATGTTATATACAGATGATTCTGCCCCATCGTCCATCCGAAATATGAGTTCATACCATCCCTGCCCAACCGGTATGGATCCCCCCGTCATCCTCTTGAAAATAAAATGCGCGCACACTCGTTTATCAAACATCAGCAGTTTTCAAACGTCACTTGCACGCGCGCGTCGTCGCGCGCGAAACCCCAGGTTTCGGAAGGATTTCAACATCGAGTGTCCAATAATCATAGTTGTTTAAATAAAAATGGTCTCGCAACACGGCTGTTCAAACACAATTTGCGTTTTTTTGTTCAGCAGTTTGAAGACATACTGCCAAACGGGTTCGCGCGCGCGCATGTCGAAATTGTTCGAACGATGTTGCGCGGAGAGGCCCAAGCTATAGGAACGGACGTGCATAAAACACTACGGATTGGAGCCGCAGGAGAGAGAATCTTTAGGAACGCACGTAAAACACCAAGGACTCCCCCAGGGGAGGTCCGATCTCTAGGAACTTAATTTCGTTAAACACTTAGGATTGGATGCGCGGGAGAATGACACTCGATAGAAACAGACGTAAACCACTAAGGATTCGTGCTCCAGGGGAGGCACAATGTATAGGAGCATACATACAACACATGGGATTGGAGCCACTCCTGTGGCCTTCTAAGGCCTCCTGCTCCTGGGGCCTCTTGGGGCCTCCTGTTGCCTTCTGGGGCCTCCTGGTGCCCCTTGGCGCTTCCTGTGGCCTCCTGGGGCCTCCTGGAGCATCCTGGAGCATCCTAAGGCCTTCTGGAGCTTCCTGGTGCCTTCTGGAGCGTCTTGGGGCATCCCGTGGCCTCTTCTGTCTTCCTGTGGCCTCCTGCTGCCTCCTGGGACACTCTGTTGCCTACTGGGGCCTCCTGGAGCCTGCTGGAGCCGCCTGTGGCATCCGTGCCCACGAGTCTGGCCACCAAAACAATCAAAAACCGATCGAGACATCCTCAAAATCTGGCCCCCCTTGGGGGCGAAAATCAGCGCCCCGCTCGAGACATCTTCAACATCTGCTCCGAAAGCGGAGGATGTCGGATGGTGAAACAGGCAAACCGCTCGAGCCATCCCCGCCAATACCCCCTGCCGTCTCCCCCTTGGGGGTGCTTAAACCCGCGCCTCGCTCGAGACGTCCTCAAAGTCTGCTCCGACTGCAGAGGATGTCGGGTGGTGAAACAGGCAAGCCGCTCGAGACATCCCCGCGATTTGAACGCGAACGGAGGAGTGCAATACCCCCTGGCGACTTCCCCTTGGAGGTGCTGAAACCCGCGCCTCGCTCGAGCCATGCTCAGAAATTGTTCCGCCGTCATCATCATCATCATCATCATCATCATCATCATCATCATCATCATCATCATCATCATCATCATCACCATCATCATCATCATCATCATCATTATCATTCTCATTATCATTATCATCATCATCATCAGCAGCAGCAGCAGCAGCAGCATCAGCATCGTCATCATCATCATCATCATCAGCAGCAGCATCATCATCATCAGCATCGGCAGCATCAGCATCATCAGCAGCATCAGCATCACCATCAGCATCACCAATGTCATCATCGTAGCACAACAAAGCAGTTCATATCATGTCATGTCATAACATGGTATGGCATATAATAACATAACATAGTCTAGCATACCATCGTATAGCATGGCTTATCAGTGTACAACATGGCATAGCACACCTTAATCCAACATAGAGCACATCATACCACAACAAAACATAC
The DNA here is from genome assembly GCA_963575745.1 of Prorocentrum cordatum. NCBI lineage: Eukaryota > Dinophyceae > Prorocentrales > Prorocentraceae > Prorocentrum > Prorocentrum cordatum. Next base: position 60,040 of record CAUYUJ010014625.1, read on the forward strand.
CATACCATACCATAACAGACCATGGGGGAGGAGGAGGAGGAGGAGGAGGAGGAGGAGGAGGAGGAGTGAGTAAGTGAAGGAATTGGCGTGGTCGAAGTGATAATTCACTGCGTGGAGCTCCCCATATGTGCATCTATTCGCCAGGACCTGTCCGCCGTGAGTGTCCAGGCGCAAGAGTTTTCGAATATCAACGAACTTCAGTAGTGACGGTCTGGGAGTAAATCTAATTGTGCACGAGTTGGAGCGTTAATGAGTCTCAGTAGTACGAGCGCGTCTCTGCGCATGAGCCAGGGGTCTCTTGGGGCCTCCTGGGGCCTCCTGCATGGGGCTTCCTGGAGCCTCCTGGAGCCCCTTAGGGCCTCCTGGGGCCTCTTGGGACTTCCAGTGGCCTCCTGGGGCCTGCTGGGGCCTCGTGTGACCTCATGGGGCCCTGGAGCCTCCTGGAGCCTCCTGGGGTCTCCTGGGCAGGATTCGTACCCCAGGAGAGGCCCATTCTATAGGAACAGGCGTGCATAACACATTGCGGATTGTAGCCGCAGGAGAAGGGCAATCTATAGGGGCACACGTAAAACACCAAGGACTCGGGCACACATGGAGGCCCAATATATATATATATATATATATATATGAGAGAGAGAGAGAGAGCGTGATCCACCGCCGCTTCACTGTGGAAAATTGCCAACCTTTTCCTCCGGAACCCAGGGGTCGCCCCCCCCCCCCCCCCCCTCCGAAAATCCCCCCCCCCCCTGCTGGAACCCCTCCCCCCCCCCCCCCTCCCCGGCAAAACCCCCCCCCTCCCGTAACCCCTCCCCCCCCCCCCCCCCCCCTCCCCCTCGAAAACCGGGGGGGTCACTACCGGTTCGAACCCCCCCCCCCCCCCCCCTCCGGATCCGGAAAACCGGGGGGGGTCACTACCGGTTCGAACCCCCCCCCCCCCCTCGAAAACCGGAGGGGGATCACTACCGGTTCGAACCCCTCCCTACCCCCCCACTCACCGCCAGCAAACGACTCCCGGTCCCTACCACCGTCCGCATCACATCCTCCACTGTTGTTCCCAGCACCACTGTCCTCACCACCACTGTCCCCACTGTGTCCCCACCAGTGCCCCCACCACTGTCGCACTGTCCCCACTGTCCCCACCACTGTTCCCACCACGGTTCCACTCTCCCCACTGTCTCCACGGCCCCAACCACTGCCCGACTATCCCCACTGTCCCCACTGTCCCACTGACTCCGCCGCTGTCCCACTGAGCTGTCCCACTGTTCCCACCACTGTCCCCACTGTCCCCACCACTGTCCCCACTGTACCTCTGTCCCATTGTCCCACCGCCGTCCTCGCCACCGCCTTCACCACTGTCCCCACCACCATTGTACCCTCCACTGTCCCACTGTTTCCACCTCATTCCCACTGTGCCCACACCGCTGTCCCCACCACCACCGTCCCCACCACTGTCCACTGTCCCCCCTGTTCCCACCATTGTCCCCACCACTGTCCCCACCACTACCGGCCCTCTACTGTCCCACTGTCCCACTGTCCCCACCACTGTCCCGCTGTCCCCTCACCACTGTCCCACCAACACCGTCCCCACCTCTGTCCGCACCCCCACTCGGTTTTCGAGGGGGGGGGGGGTTCGAACCGGTAGTGACCCCCCCCCTTTTCATGATGAGCTGGGGGGGGGGGGAGGGGTTCGAACCGGTAGTGACCCCCCCCGGTTTTCCGGAGGGGGGAGGGGTTCGAACCGGTAGCGACCCCCCCCGGTTTTCCGCCAGCAGCGGTAGAACACGCTCTTTCACATTATATATATATATATATATATATATATGTATATATATATATTATATATATATATATGTGTGAGAGCAGACGTAGACCATGCAGAATTTGATACACCGGAGAAGGACAGACCATAGAAACATCCGTAACACACCAAGGATTCGTGCTCCAGGTGATGCATAATAAATAGAAGCATGCGTAAACACATGGGATAGAGGCCACTCCTGTGGCTTTCTGATGCCTCCTGCTCCTCGGGCCCCTTGGGGCCTCCTGGACCCTCTTGGGGCCTCCTGGGGTATCATTGAGCCTCCTGGGGCCTCTGGGGGCCCTCTGTGGCCTCCTGATACCTCCTGGAACCTCTTGTGGCCTCCTGGAGCCTCCTGGAGCCTGCTGGAGCCTCATGTGGCATCCTGAAGAGGATCCGTGCCCACGAGTCCGAACAGCAACATAGGCAAACCGCCCGAGGCATCCTCAAAATCTGGCCCCCCTTGGGGGCGAAACTGAGCGCCTCGCTCGAGACACCCTCCAAATCTGCTCCGAAAGCGGAGGTCGGGAATCCAAACAAGCACCCTGCTCGAGACATGCCCGCCATGTTGGCGCGAACGGAGGAGTGCAATACCCCCTGGCGGCTCCCCTTTGGGGGCGAAAATGAGCGCCTCGCTCGAGGCATTTTCCAAATCTGCTCCATAAGCGGAGGATGCTGGGAACCAAAACAGGCACCCAGCTCGAGACATCCCCGCCATTTTGACACGAACGGAGGAGTGCACTACCCCTGGTGGCTCCCCCTTGGGGGTGCTGAAACCCGCGCCTCGCTCGTGACATCCTCAGAATTTGCTTCGCCATCAGCATTATCATCATCATCGTCATCATCATCATCATCATCATCATCATCATCATCATCATCATCATCATCATCGTCATCATCATCATCAGCATCATCATCTTCATCTTCATCTTCATCACCATCACCATCACCATCATCATCGCCATCACCACCACCACCACCACCACCACCACCACCACCACCATTATCATCATTATCATTGTCAGCTTTCTCATCATCAACATCAACGTCATGATCATCACCATCACCAGTATCCTTTCCAGCAACAGCATCATATCATTACATTACCATTATCATCATCAGCAGCATCATTACCATCAGCATCAGCCTAAGCATTGTCATAATATAGCATAACACAGCAGACCATACCATACCCTACCATACCATACCCACCACCACCATCATAAGATGACATAACATGACACAACACTACATACCATGGCATAACATGGCATACCATAACATCTCATATCAAAAAAAGACAAAAACGGAACGTAGCACAGTATAACATTCCATACCATAACATGCGAAGGAAGAGGAGGAGGAGGAGGAGGAGGAGGAGGAGGGAGGAGGTGGAGGTGAGTTCTCGGCGCGGTCCGTAAAAAAACAGCAATAACCCCAGTCTTTGGATACGGGGAAAAATCTAGCATTCCCGATGGAAAAACATATTTTCGGGATATTCGCTTTTTCAGTCCTAACAGCGGCCACGACGGCCCTAAAAGCTCCCCAAATCGACCCAGACGGCCGAAGAGGCCCCCAAGAGAGCCCCAAGACGGCCTGAAGAGAGCTTCAACCTGCACAAGAGAGCTCCAAGACGGCCTAAGAGAGTCCCCAGGGAGCCCCGAGGGGGCCACCAGATGATCCCTACATGGTCGGAGAGGGCCCCAAGACGGCTTCAGCCCCCCAAGGTCGGGCCAAGAGGGACCCGGGACGGCCGAAAAGGGCCGCCAGACGGGCCAAAAAGGCCCAGAAGGATTCCCAAGGAAGGCCCACAGAGGTTGCAGAGACTCCCACAGTGCTTCCAAAAGGTTGTCGGGAGGCGTCCCAGTAGGCCCCCATAAGCGTATGGGAGGTTTCCTACGTCCTGCAAGATCCATGTTTTTCCCGAGGCTCCACAGAAACATGTTGCGGGGCGCCGGAAAGTAACCCAAACACCCAAAACTCACGGGCGAGGTCAGGATTGTACCGCCAAGGGCGGGAGGGCGGTGTACGCACGTTGGTTTTCGGATTGTCGACGGAGCTCCCAGTGGGACACGATCCGCGTGAGAAACCCAGTCGCCCTGGGGGTCGTGATGTTACGCGGATCCTCCCAAAACGGGGCACGTGCAACCGCGCCTTCTGGCGCACAATCCGTGTGATGGGAACGGTGTGATGGGCGGAGGGACACCGTCGTGGCCGTGAGGCTTATTGCTTCCCTCGGGGTTTCCTGGTGGTCTCCTCTCTGTCCTCTCGTCGTCGTCGTCGTCGTCGTCGTCGTGGTCGTCGTCGTCGTCGTCGTCGTCGTCGTCGTCGTCGTCGTCGTCGTGGTAGTCGTGACAGTCGTCGCCGCTGTCGTCGTCGTCCTTGCATCTATGGACGTATATAGTACAGGAGCGTTCCAAGAAGGACCCAGATGGCCTCCAGAGGCCCCCAAAACGGCTCAGGAGGCCCTGAACAGGACCCCCAGAGGGCACACATCGCTTCACTCCCTTAGGGCAACGTGCATGTTCTGCATATTCGCTGTTCGGGTCTTAGCAGCGTCCAAATCAGCCAAACAGGCTTCCGGTATCGCCCCAAGACGGCCCGAGAGACCGCTAAGAGAGCCTCGAGACGGCCTGGATGGCCCCAAGACTGCCCAAGGAAGCCCCACATTTGGGCCACAGAGAAACCCAACAGACCCTCACAAGGCCCCCAAGAGAGGCCCAAGAAGGCCATAGGAGGCCCCCCAAAAGGCCATGGGAAGCCACCAGGAGGGCCCACGTAGCCCCCATATAAGGTCCCTAAAGGGCCCAAGCTCCCAAACACGGCCCAAGATGGCCCCAGGACGGCTCGAGAGGGCCCCAAGCCGGCCCACCAGGGCTCCAACAAGGCCCACTCGGCGTTTTACCAGCAGACTGACTCGAACCCCTGGTTCCCAACCACGTTTCCCGGAAATCTGTTACAAACCCGGGATTCGGTGCATTCCCCAAGAATTACTTATTTTCGCGTGCCCCGTTGCAAACCGCTGCAACATGACACCCTCGGCTCGGCATTGCCGGGGCACCTGAGCCACGAGCGGGCCAATGTGCTGGCCTACGAAGGCCTTTCGTCGTCATTCACTGCCAGACATGTCTGCAAGCGTGTACGTATATACACATGAAGCCGTAGCCGTTGGCTTACTTTTTTCGGCGCCCGCATACACCACATCCCCATTCCTTGGTGCGGCGCAACCGAAATTCTTCGCCGTCCCCCGACGGCGCCATCTCTTTCCTTCCTCCTGCTTCTCCTCTGGGTCTTCCTTCTCCTGCTCCTGCTCCTGCTCCTGCTCCTCCTCCTCGTCCTCCTCCTTCTCCTCCTCCTCCTCCTCTTCTTTCTGCCGCTCCAAATCCGCTTCCCTCCCCTCGCTCCCCGAGATTCCCTCCCTCCCTTCCTTCGCCCTCCACCCGGCGCCTTTCGGGAGCCCCCGGAGGCCCGGGAAGGGCCACGGACCCTGGGCACGAGGCTGGGGGGCCCGGGACGGGGCCTTCGACAGCGCATAGCAGGACGGGGGGCCCCGCAGGGCCCTGCCGGGGCGCCGGGGGCTGTCTAAGATCGCCCGAAGACGGCCCCAGATCGCCAGAAACTGCGTTTCCAGATTGCGAAAACGACCAATGACGGCCCGAGATCACCCCAGCATAAACCCTTGAGGCTTCCAAGATGCTTCCCGAGGAACCCCAGAAGACACAAATTATTAACTTCCTGTGGTTTTTGAGCGGATTTTCGAGTTCTCGCCTTTCCAATTTCCCGACGCTCCTCGACGGCCCAAGGGGCTCCAATGTCCGCTCAAAGACAACCCCAGATGCTTCGAAGACGGCCACAAGACAGCCCAAGAGGGCCGCAAGACGGTGCCGGAGGCGCCCAAGACGGCCAAGAGGGGCCCGAGAGTGGCAACACGAGCCGAAAATCCGAGCCTTACACCCCGAGAGGCTCGCAGGAGGCCCCAAGAGGCCCCAACAGGTCTCAAGAGGCCCCCAAGCAGGTTGCCGATAGGCCGAAGAGGTTCCAAGAGGCCTCCCACGAAGGCTCCAAGAGACAACAAGCGTTGTTTTCCCATAGGTTTTGGATGGTGTTTCGGTCTCAGCCTTTTGGCATCCCGACTCTCCAAGACGATTTTAATAGCTTCAAAGACCGCTCCAAGATAGCCGAAGAGGCCTCCAAGAGGGCCCCAAGACGGCCCCAAGAGGGGCCCAAGAGGGGCAGCACGAACCGAAAATCCTAGCCTTCCACCGCGAGAGCCTCTCAGGAGACTCCAAGAGGCCCCCTAATAGGATTTAAGAGACCCCGAAGAAGTCCCCAAGAGGGCCGAAGAGGTTCCAAGAGGCCTCCCACGAAGGCTTCCAGAGGCAACAAATATTGTTTTCCGATCGGAGTTTGACCAATTAAAAAGTTGTCAGCCTTTCGGCATCCCGATGCTCCAAGACGGCCCAAGAGGCCTCCAATACAGTTCCAAGATAGACGAAGAGGCCTCCAAGAGGGCCCCAAGACGGGCTGCCTGAGACGCCCAAGACCGCCCGAGAGGGCCCCAAGACGGCCCCAAGAGAGGCTCAAGAAGGGGAACGCGAACCCAACAGCAGAGCCTCCCCCCAAAAAGACCCACACGAGACCCCAAGGGGCCCAAGTGGTCCGACGAGGCCACCCAAAAGCTCCCAAGAGTCCCCCAAAAGGCCCCTGGGAGACGCACAAGAGGCCCCAAGATAGCCTAAGAGCGCCTTCGATGCATCAAAACTGCCTCCAGGAGGCACCCGTGAGGCTTCCGGATTGCCTCAATGTGGCCCCATGTGGCCTCCAGTCGGGCCTCCACGCAGCCAAGACGGCTGATGGCGGTTTCAAATTGCAGAGCATCACCTTCCAAGTGCCTTGAGAACCCCGACGATGCCCCCAAGGGACTCCAAGAAGCCCCAAGACGCCCCCCCAAGAAGCACCCAAGAGGTGCATCCAACAGCCAATTGGGGAAGCGCGGAGAGCCCCCAGAAGTGCCTCGGATGCCCCCACGAAGATCCAAGAGGTCCCCGGCCCGCAGGAGGCACGACTATGTCACGCGCCTGTGCTTGATGGCGCTGTTCAAGACCTTCCAGCGCCTCCCCGACCTCGGCTAGAACCTGAGCGCGCGCGAAGCGCGCAATGATTCGAGTATGCTTATGTATGCACACACATCTGTAACAATGGTTTGCAACATGGTTTGTCAACACAGTCTGCGCGCCCGCTCTTGCGAATTCGAAAGAAACCCCTGGTGGCGTTTCAACAATTGTACCAAGTGCAACCAAGCGGGCCTCTCGCGAGCGCATGTCGAAATCATTCGGACGCCCGTTGCGCGCGTGTTGGGGGGGCATGGCCCCTGTCCAGTAGTACCATGCGGCGCCATGCGGGCCACTCGCGAGCGTCGGCCACGCGCGCATGTCGAATTTGTTCCAAAACCTTCATCACCGACACGTGGACATCATCATTGTCATCGGCGTGTTCAGCATCGGTGCCGTCATTGGCCTTGCCGTCGTCATTGTCACCATCGTCACCAGCATCGCTATTGTCATTATCGTGTCTGCCGTTGTCGACGTCGCAATGATACCGCACACGCCCGAGCCACCGACTCGCACTGAAGTGCCTGCGCGTCAGCACGGTCTGCGAGACGCGCTGGGAAGTGCCCAGAGGTCAGCGCCACCGCCGCCGCGTTGGTCGCGCCAGACTAACTGGCCGCTGTGCGAGCGAGCTTGCGCGCGCTACCGCGGCCGCAGTGAGCCAGCCAGCACCAAGCAGTCACCGCAATCGCCGCCGCATGGGTTTTGCAAACCAAGTGGCGGGTGGGTTGGTGGAATGACTGACTGTGCGAGCCGTGGAGATGACAATTCACTGCGCACGAAGATAACTTGCACCACGTATATTGCATAGCACACATTACACAGCACGCAGTGCAAAACAATGGTTGCACCACATGTATTGCTAAGCCTTCATCACACCACGCATATTGCACCACGTCGATTGCACCGCGTAGAGTACATAACCTATAGTGCACCACATCGGTTGCATCACATATATTCTACTGCGACACATCGAGCGCACTACATATCCGTAAGGGCTTCGCCCCCTGCCGCCGGCCCCCTCTCTATCAGAATGGGATACATCAGAGCTATATTGGGATGTTCGGGCGCCGTCTTGATGGCATTCGGGAACGTCATGCTAGGGCGGCTGGCGATGAGCAAAACAGATTGAGATGTTGAAGTTGTTGTTGAACGCTTTATTGCCTTCTTGGCATTTCCCTCCAGCTGTTCACCGGGAGCGCTCTGGAAACGGCTGGGGATTGCTTCAGGCAATCTCTGGGAAGGTTTTTTTCTGCCCTGGAGAAGGAGTGGCGCCTTTGGGCAGCTTCCGCGAGGTGGGTTCGTAGCGTGGGGGGTGCGCGCGAATTTTGTGAATTTTGCTGGGGGTCTTGGCCTCGGGGACGCGAGCGTGGCGTAATTTACAAGGGATCGTGGCCTGGGGGGCGCGACCGCGGCGTAATTTACAAGGGATCGTTGCCTCGGGGGCGCGAATGTGGTGTAATTCGCACGGGATCGTGGCCTCGGGGGCGCAAATGCGTAGCTTACGAGGGATCGTGGCCTGGGGTGGTGAATGTGGAACCCACCGCCGAATGTTCCAGAAACGGGGGGAGCAAAATAATACCAGCGGAGCACATATCCCAATACAGAAAATTGCCGTTCTTCTGTTTTGGAGAGGGGGAGCGCCTTTTCGGCAGCCTCCGCGAGGCGGATTCGCGGCCTGGGGGGCGCGCCCGCTGCTTAATTTACGAGGGATCGTGGTGTCAGGGGCGCGAATTTGTTGTATTTTTCAATGGATCGTGGCCTCGGGGGCGCGAGAATGATATAAACGGGGGCGCGACTGTGGCGTAAATTACAAGTGGTCGTGGCCTCGAGGGCGCGAGGGCGGATAAATTTACTTGGGATCGTGGCTTCGGAGACGCAATTGCGGCGTAAATTACAAGGGATCGTGGCCTCGGAGACGCGAGCGCGGCGTAGATTACGAGGGGTCGTGGCCTCGGGGGCGCGAATACAGTGTAATCTGCGAGGGATTATGGCTTCGGGGGCACGAAACTCATGTATTTTTACGTGTCCCACGCCCCCCCAGAAATTCTGAGAACCTTCCCGGGGGAAGCTAACCAGGGCCCGTTTCGGTTCCCCCCCTCGCGCGGACAGAAACAATTTACAGTAGGAAGCAGAGAGCAGTACTGTAACGATGGAAACTGGAAACTGGAGCTGGTGCAGGGAGCAGCAACCTTAATCCTCGCAGCCTGATGGCCCCGCAAGGGGGCCGGCGGATTATATAAATTGCTCCACATAGATGGCACCACAGAGACCGAATCAAATTGCATAACATAGAAGGCACAAACATAGATTGCACAACACAGGATGCACTACACTGGTTGCTAGAAGCACACTGTTTGGTGTACGCGTTGGCTAACGTTGTTGCTCACGGCCCAAACCTCCGACAACGTCATGTGTTTAATCCTTGCGTGTTTCCTTCAGGTTGGTCTCTGGGGGTCGGTCTCGGGCCCCGCGGGGCCATCGAACATGGATCTGAGACGCAAAGCTGCAAACGCGCACTTGGGGAAAGGGTTGGGAGACCTGGGGCTGCAGACGTGCGAACTAATATCTGAGTAATTATGCTCCATTTTCTGTTCGCGGCCGGCCGACTTGCAAGGTTCACAGGCCGAGTCAGGGGTGTGATATGAGAGTCCAGGGGAGGTAGGACTGCCTGGCGACCGAGGGAGAACAGCGAGCAGAAAGGAATGGCGTCATGATTTTTCCACAATGTGACCCCCCAGAGGTCAAGGCCCCTTCCCCGGGATCAGTTTTTTTCATCTCGAGTCGTTGTTTGACGGTTCCGGGGCCCCAGAGGCCGAAAACGGTCCAAACCGCCCGTCTGGATTCTGTTACAAAGAGAGAGGGGATATGGGGGGAGAGAACGGGGGAGGGGGGGGGGGGCGCCGCGCGCGCGCCCGCCCGCTCTCCCCTCCTCTCGCAAGCTCCCGCCCGCGCGCCCGCCAACTCAGACCTGTTGCACCGCCCCGAGGTCGTCTGGGTGACCGTCCGCCCTGAGTCCCGCATCATCCGGGAGGCGGGGACACAGCGGGGGGGGTCGCCGCTCAGCCTCGGGCTCCCGCGCGCGCGCGTGGGGGGGGGAGTCCTCCCTCCTCCTGCCCCCCCCCATCACTCCTCCCCCCTCCTCCTCCTCTTCCTCCTCCTTCTCCTGCCTCCCCCCTCCCTCCTCTACCACGCTACGCATCTACCACAGAGAATGCTCCAATGCGCAGGGTGCAATGCTAAATTTAAAGGGGGGGGAGAGGAAGGGGGGGAGGTGGATCAGCCGGGTCTAAAGTCGGCCCCGAATTGATTCCACCCGTGCCCGTCGAAAAACGGGTCCAGCGGAACATAGAAGGCCGCCATCGCTTGTTTTGGAGAGGGGCTCCCCGCCGCCTCGTCCAGAGGGTGAACAGTGTGAGCTCAACTATAACACACACACACAAACACAGCCGAGGCAAGGAGGGAGAAGAGCGGGGGCGGATATTGCATTGCAGCAACAGTGCGAACATTGCCGTCGTCGCGTTTACCCGTCAACACACTGTGGGATCGGCGGCCGTGGTTGCACTTGCCGTGAGACGGGGAGGAAGCCACCAAAGTGCGAAGTTGGGGCACATGAATGGCCAGAAAGACGGTGGGTTTAGCATGCTGGCCCCATACATTCTGATCGAACCACACTTGGTCGATCGTCTCGAGGCCAGCCAGGGATCTACAATTAGCGACCTCGGGAAAGTACCAAGAAGAGGGGGTTCTCAGGGTCACGGGGCGGGGCTGGGTGCCCAAGGATCCCCGCGGCTCTCGAGAATAAGTATTCATGCGTAAGTAGTAAGGCTGTCCTGTTCAAAGCATTCTCGCGTTCTAGCTGCTTGAATTCGTTTGGGTGTGTTTGCTTGGTTCTCCTGAGGCTCATGATAGAGCGAATCACTCGAGGACCTCTCCAATCCTCGAGCGCATGCCTTCGGGCAGCCGACCAAGTTTCACACGGGGGCCCGCAGATGAAAGCGATAACTCTACGGCTGCAAACTAAGGCTGGGAATACATTCACATACTCGGCTTTGGTTAAATTGCCTCGGTCAGGGTCACTCTGAACATCTTTCGAGAGAAATAGCACGATAAAGCCCCGGCTTAAATCGCCTCCTCCTCCTCCTTCTCCTCCTCTTCCTCGTCATGATCATCGTCAGCATCATCATCAGCATCGTCATCAGCATCGTCATCATCATCAGCATCGCCATAATCATCATCATCATCATCATCACCATCATCATCATCAACATCATCATCATCATCATCGTCATCATCTTCGTCATCATAATCGTCATCATCGTCAGTAACAGCATCATCATCTTCAACATCATCATCAGTATCATCATCATCATCATCATCATCATCATCATCATCAGCATCATCATCATCAGCATCATCAGCATCAGCATCATCAGCATCAGCATCATCAGCATCATCAGCATCATCATCAGCCTCCTCATTATCCTCCTCCTCCTGCTCTTCCTCCTCCTCCTCCTCCTCCTCCTCCTCCTCCTAGTTGATGCTCTGCCTCCTCCTCCTCCTTCTTCTCTTCCTCCTCCTCCTCCTCCTCCACCTCCTCATCCGCCTCCTCCTCCTCATCCGCCTCCTCCTCCTCCTCCTCCTCCTCCTCCTCCTCCTCTTGGAGAGCATCGAATAACAAAAACGGTACAAGCATAAATTGTCGGAGGTCCGCCCGGATGCCTTGGATCGGCATTGGGACCCCCTTGCGGCACCTCTGGCCTCCCCCGCTGGCACGCTCCACGGGGGGGATGAAATCAGCCTCGAGCTGACCCCTATACCTAGGATTGTCAGACCCAAGGCGACGAACATCTGAGGGATGGAGTAGCTTCAGAAACTGGAGGGGTTCTTGGGATCGGCCTCGAGATGAGGCAGCGCCAATCTTAAGAGCGGGGGGTAAGGATACATGCTCCAGGCTGGTGCGGAAGAGAGGAGGAGGAGGAGGAGGAGGAGGAGGAGGAGGAGGAGGAGGAGGAGGAGGAGGAGGAGGAGGACGAGGAGGAGGAGGAGGAGGGAGGAGAAGGAGGAGGAGGAGGAGGAGGAGGAGGGGCCCAGCGTCCATCCGAGAGATCCGCACGGAGCTCCAAGAGCCTCTTCTGTGGCGGCCAGCTCTGCGGAGACCTGGGCGCCCGTCGCGGCCCTCTGCGAGCATAGGCGCCTCGCCAGGAAGCGCTTAGGCCCTCCTCCTGGAAAGGAATCGCATCCAGCGGCCGAGCGAGATCAGAAGGGGAGGCTGCCACGAAATCGCACAAAAATATGAGTCGTGGATGTTCTCGGCCTCTTTGAGCCCTCTGGGGGGTCCCAAGGGGCCCTTCCGGGCGGTCTTCGAAGCTTCTCGGGCGCTCTTGGGGCGACCGTAAGCCTGAATCATGGGCTGCCTTGGATCGATCTGTGGAGGCGCGTCGGAGGCATATTGGAGCCAACGTTCAGCATCGTTTAACCCACCCCTATCCCCATCCCCATCGAGACCCCCGCCATCCCGCCACCCCAGTTGGGGATATACCCCTCGAAACCCGAGGGGAACGGTCTACACCCCCCCCTGGGGGGGGGGGGGCAGAAATCAGCCAGTGGGGATTGGGGTCGGTCACACGATGCTCCATGTTGGAGCCAACGCGGCCGTTTCGGAGGCCTCCGAGGGGCACGCGCGCCGTGCCGCCGTGGCCGCCTCGCCTCGGTGGGCCGCCTCCGGCGCGCCCTGCCCGCACGGCGGCCCCGCGGGGAGCAGAGGCCTGCGCAAGGAGCGGGAATGTCGTACCCCGACGGGGCGGAGGGCCGACGGGGCGGATGGCCGCCGCGGTCATCCGCCCCGTCACGGTCGGGGTGCGATGTCCTCGGGGGGCCTCATGGCCCCGTGCCCGGCCACGAAGCGGCTGCGGGAGGTGGCCCGCCTGAGAGGGGACGGCAGGATCTTCGCGAGCCAGTCGCTGCACAGGCCTCGATTCGCTCAGCGTGTTCGCGTCGGCTCGACCGCGATCGGCGTCGGACCGCGAGCGGGCCGAGGGATCCTGGGAGCAGGGCAGGGGCCAGGGCGGCCAGGGCCAGAATGGGCTGGGGATCGGGCAACACAAGATCGGACAGACCAGCCCGTCTCGTTGGCTCAAGCGGCTGGGTCCGCGACGTGAGCCTAGCGGGCGTGTCCGTTAGGGAAGCAACGCTCCAGGTTCTGCCCCAGCTCGAAGAGGCGCGGCTGGGGCTCGCTCAGAGCAGCACCCCGCATAGCCAGCTGGACGCGATCTCTGTGCGAAAGTCTGTCCAAGAATGGGAGCCGCTGGAGGTCCTGAGCAACGTTGGTGAACATGGCGCTCCAGTCCTGCAACAGGGGGGGGGAGATGATGAGGGCGAGGGGGCGGCACAGGAGGATGCCCTGAAGAGGCGATGGCGATTCGCAGAGGAAGGAGGCCCAGGAGGAGGTCCTGAGCAGGGAATGGGAATGAGGAGCACCCGGGCGGCGTGCAACAGCCGTTCCAACGCGGCAGCAAGGGCGCTCGGCTTTTGCACAGTTTCAGAGGTTCGAGGCTCGAGGTCTTCGGACATCTTCGTCGGCTTTCGGCGGCTTTTCCGGCCTCGGGATGCCTTCCAGCAGCTGCGCCTGGCTGAGGGCGTACAGAGGGTGCGCTGATCGTCCCGAACGGCCGCCAGAGAGCCGCCAGGGGCAACGTTAAGGGTGGGATCGGCTCAGGGGGAGGGACGCATCGACCCCAAGTCGCCCCTTGATCACCGCCAGGGGCCCGATAGCCCGCCCCGCCCATGACCGTGCGGAGTCGCCATCGGGGGCCCACCATCACCGATCTGTCGGCGATGCATCGCCGATTCCAGGTCGACGCTTCCCCTCCCTGAGCCAGTCTCCTCCAATCGTTCCCCGATCACACTCCGCCGCCGATCGGTGCCCATGAGCCAGTCCCCCCCCTCCCCCTGTCGTTTGCCCTCCTGAGCTGGCCACCTCCCTGACGTTAGGCCTCGGCACAGGCACGGCCCCAGACCCAGGCCCCCCTCCTGGGGCCACGAGGCCGCCCGCGCGGAGGGCGCGGGTTTCTGCTCCGCGCGGGGCTCTCCTCCTCTTCCTCCTCCTCCTCCTCCTCCTCAGCCGTCCTGGCTCAGAGATTTCTGAGCTTGCCGACGCCAACTTCAGAGCGGCCTGCGTCGGCGGGCCAAAAGCTTTCCGTCTTTCAACCGTCGCCACGACACCCGCAGCATGTCAGGCGATGGTTCCGTGCTCAGAGGCCCTCGACAGTCTCTATGGGCCTGTTCGCACTGCACTCGCACTGCGAATTGGGCCTGCCGTATCAAATGTCTATGCGGTGCTGCTGCTCCTCAGCGTGTGGTGCAGGCAGCGAGGAAGAGCGCCAAGGAGTGGGAGAAGCCGTCGCCTAGCAATGCCCCGCGGGGGCCGAGTGGGCGCTGGGCGGCGGGCCCGCCTCCAGACCTCGTCAGGCAGATCGCCCAGGCCCTGGACAAGCGTCTTGACCAGCGGCTCAAGGCTGCGGGGGTGCAGCAGGACTCAGCGGCAACTGGTGGCGCTGCTCACGGTCAGTCTACTTATCGCTCAGATGCTCCCGACGATGTGCGTGCAAGCAGGATCGAGTCCTTGGAGAATGCCCTCAATCAGATGGAGCAGGTCGACGAGTCTGATCCAGCGAAGAAGTGCTTGCAAGATCAGCTGCGCGAGGCCCGTGCCGCCCAGCGCAGCAGCAGGCCGCTTCTTCAACAACATGCCAACGCTGCCTTTCGACTCCAGTCAGCACAAAAGAAGCTCGAGAAGGCCAAGGCTGCGGTGGTGGCTCATCATGAGTTCATCACGAAGGCCCAGGCTGCCCTTGCTGACATGGTCGAGAGGGAGAACGCCATGCAGCGCGAGGTCGATGCCCTCGCTGTGGGGCTGCGCAGGACGATGCCCGTTGCGGCGGAGCCTGCGCCTGGCCCCATCCTCTCGCAGGAAGTCCTGGACGCGAACGCTGATGTCAAGGATTTCTTGCAGAGCCCGTTGTTCGCGAAGTACCCGCAGCTGCTCAAGGAGTCGGCACCACCGCCTACTTCACAGGGTGCTGCGCCGCCTGCTGAGGCCCCTGACGGCCCGCCAGCAGGACAGGGTGAAGCCGATTCGCCCATGTTCGATGGCCTGTCCGCTGATGAAGTGGAGGAGCTCTTCAAGCTCGCGGGGGGCAAGCGCCAGTTTGAGGAGCAGCTCCAGGCCATGGGGGTCAAGCGCCAGAGGACGTCTTCCTGATGACCTACGCTGGCACGCTGCTCATCCTCTTTCGGCCACGGGGTCACACATGTCATCCCCAGGGGGGCCTCCAGCGAAGGCTGAGAGGGCTGACGCCAGCTACCATCATGATTGGGAGGGGGGGGGGGGGGGGCGACCCTTGCTGGACGCGGCCCTGCTGGTGGCAGCCGATCGGCTGGAGGAGGTGCTCCCTCAAGTTCGACGATTGCAGGTTTGTCTCGAGCCCAGGCGACTGCAGACCCTCCGTGCCCATATGGGTTGGGTGCCCAAGGACTTAATACGGGGGGGCGTCTCAGGAGCCTGGGCGGGTGCTCTACGACGATGCCGTATTTGCGTGGACCCCCTGTCACCGCTGATGGGCACGTGGTACCGCTGCACAAAGGTTTCCGTGACACACCTGCAGAGGATAATGTTTATTTTTTCGAGTCGTTCAATGGTAACTGCCGTGCCGCACTTCTTGAGCGACTTCGTGCTTCGAACTCGTTGATTGTCTGTGCGCAGGAGATTGGCACGGCGGACGCTGCGGTCCCTGATCTTCAGCGCGCAGCTCGTGCTATTGGTTATCGGATGTTGTGCAGTCCTTCCTTCGAGCGCGACCGAGGTTCACACTCTGCTGGGGTTGCCGTGTTTGTTCGATTGGAATTGGGCCTGCGGTGGAATCCCACTGGTGGCGAGATTTGCCGCGGCAGATTGATTTCGGTCCAGGTTGACATCCCTGGCTGGCCTGAGCTCACGGTGTACTCGGCGTATCTTTATTGCGCAGTGGGCCTTGATGCGGCCAACATGCATATCTTAAAGATGTTGGGCTCGAGCGTGACTAAGTCGCCTGGCGCCATCTTAGCTGGAGCTGATTGGAATGTGGAGCCTCAGGCCCTCGAGGAGTCGGGCTTCACTCGCAAGGCTGGATTGATTGCGGTGGTCCCCACGCGGCACACCTGCGTCATGCCGAGCTCGGCTTCGACGATCGACTACCTCCTTGGCTCTCACGATATGGTGCGCTTAGTTGATAAAGTTCGGGCCCTGCAGTCGTGGCATGGAGGGCCGCGCAAACTTGTGCGACTCCACCTTCGGCCTGGCGCATTGGAGCTAAAGCAATTGGGCTATTGTTCGCATGTGCGGCTTCCTGTTCTTCCACCTGTCGGCCCTCGACGTGCACCTCGGTCGTGCAGTGCGGCCCGAGATATGGCTGACCATGCTGTATATGCTGCTGAGCATGATGAGGTGGGCGCGGCCTGGCAGAAGCTTAACCATGCCTGGGCCGTTTTCTTGCATGACGCTGACATGGAGCTTGCGCAGGTGCTGGATTTCCCTTTGAGGTCGGGTACTCGAGATAGATACTTGGCTCGCCGATGGGTGCCAGTTCTTGGACGCAAGTTTCGTGCTGCTGATGATGTCTCAATTTGTCGTGGATGGCAGTGGTTATACCGTGTTTGGCATGAGTTCGAAGTTGCGATCAAAGGGACTCCCATCTTGCATCTGAATGCTGCAGGGCTTGGGCTACATCACGCGTGCCTGTCGGAAGAGTATCCAGGAGAAGGACTGGACGTTCGACTTGATGCGCAGGTGCAAGCTTTCCGCGATCTGCTCCGATCTTACCCCTCGCAGCTGGATCATCCATGGTGGGATCAAGCTTCGTCCCCTCAGCTTTCATGGTCACGGAGTTTGAGCACGCCACCAACACAGCCGCCAAGCTGCGTACACAGTCATGGAACCAGTGGTGCGACGAGGCCTTGAAAGGCTCAGCTAAGCTTATGCATAAAATCACCCGGCTTCAGCAGATCTGGAACCCCAGCATCGTTGAGCGCTCTCCGGGTGCATTCTCGAGTCGGCCTGATGATCTTCTTGCCAGTGAGGCGGAGGCGCTGCAGGCACAGTGGCATGCATCGATTTCTCCACCTGTGGCTGAAGTACCTGATCGTGAGTGTTTTCCGCGGGCTTCGATTGATGAGATCCGCAGTGCATCCAGAAAGTGCCGTCAGTTCACGGCGTCGACTTTGGATGGGTTCCATCCGAAGCTCATCTGTCTGCTGGGAGATGCTGGCATATCCACCCTTGGTGTTCTGTGCGAAGCGGTGGAAAGGCTTGGGCTCCTCCCGCGGCATTTTATGTGGATGTTTGTTTTTCCCGCTTGTAGATAAGCCTGCAGGGGGACATCGTGCTATCCTACTGCTCGCTAGTTTTGCACGCGTCTGGGAGAGGCTACGCCGCCCCATGCTGGGCCCCTTCTTTGCCGAAGCGGAGAGGGACAAGTGGGCTTTTGGGGCGGGTAAGAGCGCTGAAGCTTGCGTTTGGGCCCAGGCGGCCTTTTCGGAGGTGGCGGAGACCAGGGACCAGGTTGTCTTGGGAGTTCAGCGGTATGGGAAGAAGTACTACGAATCCTTCCAGCTCGACCTTCTACGAGATAGAGCGTATAGATGTGGTATCCCTAAGGTCATCGTTCAGACTATGTACAGCCTGTGGAGGTGCCCCAGACTTGTTCGTCTAGGTCCAGCTTTTCACACTGTGGCTATTTTTGCCTCCAGCGGCCTCCCTGCAGGCGACGTTTTCAACGATGCTTTCGTGAAGGTGTATGCGCTTGCGGCCTTCGATGCATTCACGATGCGACACCCGACGATTCGCTTATCCTCGTACATCGACGACGACACGATATTGGGGATGGGGGATAAAGCTAGCCTACTTCGAGCAGTGCCTGCAGCAGCGGCCGATGTCCATCACATGTTTCAGCAGGAGCTTAAGGCGGACATCTCGGAGTCGAAGGCAGTCACGGTAGCTAGCTCGGCTGCGCTCGCGAAATCTCTGGCTCATCAACTTCGCGTTCGAGGCTTGCCTGAAGGTGCGGTTACGTCGGCGTCGCTCAACCTTGGGGTCGACTTCGCTCCAGGTCAATCTCGGTCGGCTAAAGGGGGGCTTCGTAAGCGACGGCTTCGGTTTCGGCAATTCAAGCTCCGACATCACCGAGTCTTGCGATTTCGACGATGGCTTGCACATGGAAAGCATCGGATGTCTAAGATTCACACTGCTGGCTTGAAGCCAGCCTTGTCCTACGGCAGTGCGGTGCTGGGCATGAACGATCATGAGCTCCGACGGGCTCGTGCTACGCTCCTCAGCTTCAAGACGCCCTCGCATCGAGGGGCCTCGCTAGTGGCGCAGTGTGTGCTTCGCGGCGACCCTGTTGCTGATGCTGCTGTGGCGCCCGCGGTGCAGTGGGCTGCCACGATCTGGCAGACGGCGGTTGCGCAGGAGCGGCCTCTCTTCACTATGCCGCAGCTTGCAGATACATTTTGTTTCAGCAGGTGCACGATAATTGTGATCCTGGGATGCCTTGGAGAAAGACGAAGGGCCCGATCGTTTGAATGTTGGTGTGTCTCCAGAGGGTCAGCTTGGAGCCCAAGCACTTCTCGGAGTGGATCGACGATCGAGGAGTCGAGCTCTCTCTACTGTATACCTCCCCTTCCCTCATCAATCACCTATTGCGTGAGGCCGTCCAGAGACGGCATGAGCGTGATATGGCACGTAGCTTAGGCATGCAGGGTGATAATGCACGCGCATGTGCTGACTTAGTGCGCTCGTGTGTGTAGGTCGCAGAAGTATAGTGCACATCGGATGCTATAGCTTGCTGTTTCACTAAGGCTGTGTTCACTAGCGATTGTGTGCAATCCCTTGGATCTGACTCCGATGGGAAGTGCCCTCTGCGCGGTGGGGGCGGTGGCCTCCATCATAGGCTGTGGTGCTGCCAGGCTCCTGAGGTGGTCGAGGCCAGAGATATTACGTGTGGCGCGGAGATAATCGCGGAGGCTGTGCAGGCGGGGCGCGAAGATCTTTTGTGGACCCGCCTGGTTTTTAAGCATCCGTCGTGCTACCTCCAGCCCCCGACTGACCAGCTGTATCCTGCCGTGTTTTGTCAGGATGGCCGACCCCTTGAGGACCTCTCGGTGTTGGGAGATGTCGTCGACGTCGTCGTGGATGGGTCGTGCACGCGAAGCCCCATCCGTGAGCTCTCGAGGGCGCCCTATGCTGGTGTGTACATGCGGTCGGGGCCCGAGGAGATAGTAGCAAGATTCCATGGGCCTGTCTGGCCATCCCTGTCTCAGACCCCTCAGGCTGCTGAACAGATGGCGATTATTGCTCCCGCTTTCGTTCTTCGTCAGCCCGTCCAGGTTCACTCTGATTGCCTCGGCGTCGTTCGGTTGCAAAATCAGAGTCAGTCTCAGGTTTTGTCGAGCCGCTCGAAGTATGCGGGCCTCCGACGCGGATTCTTTGAGCTGGAAGGGGCCCCCTTCATTGGACAGGCGTTTCACACCCCTGCTCATCGGAGCCCCGAAGTCATCGAAGCTCTGCCGCCGACGGAGAGGCGGATCGGCCTCGCGAATCGAGCGGCGGACTTATATGCCAAGAATGCTGTATTGTTTCATGCTCGGGATAGTCAGGGGGACCTTGATGATCTCGATCGGCTGATCGACAGGGCCCGAGCTGCGGCGAGAGTCGTGGGGGCGGTGCTCCCCCTCTTCCCTTTCGCTCAGTTCCCTGCTCGCCCAAAGGTTCCCCGACCCCGAGAGATAGGCGCTGATCGCTGGCACGCCTGGACGGCGGTCCCAGTCACTCAGGGTAGCTTCATCTGTCACGATTGTCAAGCCCGGGCAGTCAACACGTGTGCGGCCAGGCTTGAGATGAGGGGCTGCCCTGGGAAACGAACGAACTTTCAGTTTTTGAGGGGCCGAGAGAGGATGGGCCATTCTTTGGTGTTCACTCGTCTTTCGAGCGGTCCCTCTCTGGTTTTCTGTCGTCGATGTAGGGCTTATAGTACTGATCGCCTCAGCCGTCGACTCGAGAATGGATGTCCAGGTCGTTTGTTTTCCTCTGCCACGCGATGTCGTCTTGGCAGAATGATGCGAGGCCTCCACCCCCAGTCCGATCGTGCGCCAGGGGTGGTCCTCCATGTCCTTTCAGATGTGGATCGCCTGCGGCTGCTGCAGACCCAGCAGCCTCGGCGACGTGCTGTTCACCTCCCTGCCCAGCAGGGCGAGCTCCTCCCAGCGCTGGAGGCCATGCGGCGCCGCGTCGCGGCCAGGGAGCTGGGCGAGGAAGGAGGTGGTTTTCGGGGCCCGCTTTTGCTGGGGCCTCCTGGAGGGTCTCGGGGCCCTGCGCCTAGGCACTCGGCCCAGGAGGCCCCATCCCTGGGGCCTGGAGGGCAGGCCCAGGAGGCGCCGCCTCCAGGGCCTGCTCTCGATGCTGAGGAAGAGGCTGCTTCCTTCCTCTTCCGATAAACAAACGTTTGTCCTACCCCCAGGGGGACAACAAACAAGAACTCCTCCTCCTCCTCCTCCTCCTCCTCCTCCTCCTCCTCCTCCTCCTTCTCCTCCTCCTCCTCCTCCTCCTCCTCCTCCTCCTCCTCCATTCCTTCTCCTTATAGATAACTCTTCCCTGTCGCACCCCGAGGCCAGTTTTAGGGCGGGCCGGGCTTTCGCTTGAGACTTCCTCACCACTTATGATTATGAGGCTTCGGAAGCAACAACAGTTTCACAGATGGAGGGCGGGTCGCTTTCAAAATGCGGTTATCACTTTAGCGCCGCGCACATTCGTTTTCAAGATGTGCGAGAACTTCACGGATTGAGGGCGGGTGGTTTTCAAGATGTGGTTCTCGCTTTGGCGCCGCGCGCGTTCGTTTTAAACATGTGTAAGAGCTTCACGGATTGAGGGCGGGTGGTTTTCAAGATGTGGCTCTCGCGCTAGCGCCGCGCACATTCGTTTGCAACATTTGTAAGAGCTTCACGGATTGAGGGCGGGTGGTTTTCAAGATGTGGTTCTCGCCTTAGCGCCGAGCACATTACTTTTTAAATTGTGCAAGAGGTTCACGAATGGAGGGTGGGTGGTTTTTTGAAGATGTGGCTCTCGCCTTAGAGCCACGCACATTCGTTTTCAAATTGTGCAAAAGCTTCACCGATTGAGGACGGGTGGTTTTCAAGATGTGCGTCTCGCCTTAGCGACGCGCACATACGTTTTGAACACTTGAAAGAGCTTCACAGGTTGAGGGCGGGTCGTTTTTTTAATGTGGCTCTCGCCTTAGCGCCGCGCACATTCGTTTTAAACATGTGCAAGAGCTCCACTGATTGAGGGCGGGTGGTTTTCAAGATGTGGTTCTCGCCCTAGCGCCGCGCACATTCGTTGTCAACAGTTGCAAGAACTTCACGGATTGAGGGCGGGTGGTTTTCAAGATGTGGTTCTCGCTTTGGCGCGGCGCACATTCGTTTTAAACATGTGCAAGAGCTTCACGGATTGAGGGCGGGTGGTTTTCAAGATGTGGTTCTCGCGCTAGCGCCGCGCACATTCGTTTGCAAAATTTGTAAGAGCTTCACGGATTGAGGGTGATGGTTTTCAACATGTGGGTCTCGCCTTAGCGCCGCGCGCATTCACTTTAAACTGTGCAAGAGGTTCACGAATGGAGGGCGGGTGGTTTTTGGAAGATGTGGCTCTCGCCTTAGCGCCGCGTGCATTCGTCTGAAAACATTGCAAGAGTTTCACGGATTGAGGGCGGGGGGTTTTCAAAATGTGGGTCCTGCCTTAGCGCCGCGTTGCTTATTTTTTACGTTTGCAAGAGTTCCACGGCTTCCCATGATCAACGTACCAGAAATGGTATGTTGGAAGGGTTTTGGATTACGCGGGTGCAACAGTTATGTTGATTCGATGTGTTGAAGTGCCAAAGATGGCGCTGTGGCACGATTCCGGATCGGCAAGACGCAGCAGTCAGGTTGATACGTGGCGTTCAAATCCCGCGAACAATGTTTTGGCATACTTCAGGATCTTCAAACGGTTGTCTTGCAACTAGGCAGTTCCCTCAATGGAGTTGAACCGTTGTAGGGGCTTATGACGAAGGAGATTGGATGGGGGGTTAATTCCAACATCGGTGATGTCTCTTGGTTTTACACTGCTCCTCCTCCTCCTCCTCCTCCTCCTCCTCCTCCTCCTCCTCCTCCTGGTGGGGCAAGCGCCTCGGAGGTCCTGAGCGGCGCACAGCAGCTCGGGCGAGCGGCAGGGAGGGGGGGAGGGCGCACAGGCGGCCCCCGGAGGAAGCCCAGGGCCACCCTCGGGAGGCACGAGACGCGAGGCCGCCCGCGCGGTGGACGCGTGCTCTGCATGGCTCCGCGCGGGGCTTTGGCGAGGCAAGCGCCTCGGAGGTCCAGGGCGGCGCGCAGCAGCTCGGGGGGCGGGCGGCAGCGGGGAGGCAGGCCGCGGTGCTCAGTGCGTGAGCCTGCCTCGTGCAGGTCCGCTCGCGCGGCGCTCCCCGGTGCGCTCGG